>JAAOAN010000274.1:0-181275 GCA_013396205.1 Fusarium mundagurra | reverse complement strand
ATATACTTACTATTATTTATAATGTATATAAAAATAAAATCTTCTTAATACAGTAATTTTTCCTTTTATATTGGGCAATTTTAAAGAGGGGTATGAAGTTACAACCTAATTAATTATAGTTTCTTATAATCCTGCATGGCATACCCACAATCTACTCACTAAGCCTACGATATGCAAGTCAGCAACTTCATCATATTACATCTTGGCTTTCAGATGTCAGACCATTATCTTTCTGAACCTGATTCACTCAGGCGCTCCATTGATATGACAAACACCTGCATGAACCTTGCCCATCCTTCACATCACATCAGCGCTCCATTGATCCTATTCCATCAATAATCGTATCATCACCCCGAAACATGTCTATACCTCACTCGAAAGTATCTCTCCAAGACACCACTCGTGAAACTTCACCATAATCCTACTGCAACATTGATCACCAATAATCGACATGTCAATCCGAGTGACCAAATCTTCTCCGCTTTCTTTGATAAGCTTACCGCTGCAGAGCTGCAATGAACCTTGATATCTTGCACACTGGGGGCTGAATCCCAGGAGTTTCGAGCCGGTAGCCGAGCGTGGCAAGAGGATTATCGGGACAGGGAGAGGAACTGTTCATCCGGCAAGTGAGAGCGGCTGTGAAGGCGGAGTGGAGAGGCTGTTTAGAATCCTTGATGCTCAAGCCCCTGGAATCCCATTCCCATCTAGGACGCAGTTGTGATAGAGCATCGAGAGTTCCCATGTGTTTAGCAAAACAAGTCAAGTCCTGAGGTTCTGTCATCCCACCCACTGTCTTATAAAGTCAACGCCACTTTTAGCTGTACCAAACAGAACTTAGTGAACCCCCTTACTTTTTTGCCTTTGAGAATTATCTTTTGAAACATCGCTACTATCTTTTACAATGGCAAAATTCTCAAAGACTAATGAGCCCATTGCGGTGGTCGGCACTGCGTGTCGTTTCCCCGGCGGTTGTAACACACCTTCCAAGCTTTGGGATCTGGTGTGCTCATCCCGAGATGTCCTGCAAAAGGTGCCGCCGGCTCGGTTTAATGTGGATTCATTCTACCACTCTGACCCGACGCATCATGGTACTACCAATGTCACGCAGAGTTACTTCCTAGATGAGGATGTGACAAAGTTTGACAATGGCTTCTTTGGCATTCAGCCTATGGAGGCTGAGGCTATGGATCCTCAGCAGAGGTTGTTGCTGGAGACTGTCTATGACTCTGTTGTTGATGCAGGCTTGTGAGTTATATTAGGTGTTTGTGAGGAGATAGTTACTGACAGTATGCAGGGCGATGGAGGACCTGAAGGGCTCAGATGTGAGTTTTGACAGCAACGCTACAGATCATATCTCTTGTTGCTAGAACTGACCGATCTTGACATGCAGACATCCGTATTTGTGGGACAGATGTGTGACGACTGGTGCGTGCTCAGATCATGTATCTGCATGTTCATGTTACTGACCTGACAATGCATGCAGGGCCCAAATGCTTGCCAAAGACTGGGACGACATTCCCACCTACATGGGCACTGGCGTTTCTCGCGCTGTCATGTCCAATCGTGTATCATACTTTGGTAAGTAACAAGTTCAGTCTGATATCTTAATTGCTAACGTTGTAACAGTGAGTGGAACGCTGCAGCGCTGGTGCAGAACTAACATGAATGACCCAGTTTGACTGGCACGGCCCCTCCATGAGCATTGACACAGGTAAGTTTTCCCCGTCTCCGATCTACAAACCCCACAAGCTAATAAAATGATCTACAGCATGCAGCTCAAGTCTGGTTGCAGTGCACGAAGCAGTCAGGACTCTGCGTAGCGGCGAGTCCAACGTTGCAGTCGCTGCAGGCGCAAATCTCATCTTGCTTCCGGGCATGTACATCTGCGAAAGCAAGCTGCGCATGATTTCGCCTACAGGTCGCAGTCGTATGTGGGATGCTAACGCTGATGGGTATGCTAGAGGTGAGGGATTTGCCTCGGTTATCTTGAAGACGCTGAGTCAGGCACTTGCGGATGGAGATCCAATTGAGTGCATTATTCGTGAGACTGGTGTGAACCAGGTAAGTGACCAATACTACGTGTAGAAAAGAGAAACTAATGATGCTAGGACGGCAAAACTCCAGGCTTGACTGTGCCTAGCAACATCGCACAAACAGCTCTTATCCGTGATGTCTATCAACGGGCTGGCTTGGACATTACCAAGCCCTCAGACCGTCCTCAGCTCTTCCACGCCCATGGAACAGGCACCAAAGCTGGAGATCCCAAAGAGGCTGAGGCCATTTCCCGAGCATTCTTCGGCGATGACCAGCCTCGCGATGAGAAGCTCAATGTCATTTCCATCAAGACCCAGATTGGTCACACTGAGGGCACAGCTGGGCTTGCAAGTCTGCTTGGGACCATGATGGCGATGAAGAATGCTACCGTGCCACCGAACATGCACTTTGAGACACTTAATCCTGATATTGAGCCATTCTACAGCAATCTTGAAGTTCCGACTTCTGCAAAAGCCTGGCCTGATGTACATGGAAGTGTCAAACGTGCTAGTATTAACAGCTTTGGTAAGGACCCCAGCGCAGTTATTCACATTTGACGCTTGCTAATTAATTCTGCACAGGATTTGGTGGTACCAACGCTCACGCAATTCTGGAGAGCTACGAGCCTGCTCTTCATAGCCCGGCTGTAGTGTCCACTGAAGCAGAGTCTCATCGTCTGTACACACCACTTCTGTTCTCCGCCAACAGCGAGAAGGCTCTCAAAGAAGTTCTATCCTCGTATCTGAGCTTCTTGGAAGAGCGATATGAGACAAACATGGCCGATCTGGCATGGACCTTATACGGCCGGCGCTCAACGCTACCTTACAAGAGTAGTGTTGTTGTCCCTGCTAGTTCTGGAAATCCCCAAGACGCTGCCAGAAGCGCGATTCTTGCTGAGATTGAGCGCCTGACTGACTCGTCACACAAGCTTCACCGTTCGTCAAGTGTCGCTGCACCGAAGATTCTCGGTGTCTTCAGTGGCCAGGGCGCTCAATGGCCTCGCATGGGTGCCGTGCTTCTTGAGTCATCTTCTTGGGCTCGCCAGAAGGTCGCTGAGCTTGATGGCTATCTTGCCGAGCTCCCAGCTTCAGACGCACCCGGTTTCACATTAGAGTCGGAGTTGCTCGCCTTCAAGGAGACTAGTCGGGTCGCTGAGGCCGCTATCTCTCAGCCTCTCTGCACTGCGGTTCAAGTCCTTCTTGTGGATCTCATCCGAGAACTGGCAGGCATTCAGCTCGGCGCTGTGGTGGGCCATTCATCTGGTGAAATCGCAGCAGCCTACGCCGCTGGCTTCATGACACGTCGCGCCGCCATCGTGACAGCTTACTACCGCGGTCGCTATGCCAAACTCGCTGCGTCGCCTTCTTCAACCGAGATCAAGGGCGCCATGGCTGCCATCGGGACAGACGAAGCCGACGCACTTGAGTTCTGTGCGCTTGAGGATAACGTGGGTCGCATCACTGTCGCCGCTGTCAACGCACCCTCGAGCGTCACTCTCTCCGGTGATGAGGATGCTATTGAAGAGGCCATCGCCGTCTTCCAGGACGAAGGCAAATTTGCGAGACGACTCAAGGTTGATACAGCGTACCATTCCAGTCACATGCAGGCTGCAGCGGGACCATATCTTGAGGCCCTGCAGAGAAGCGGTGTTCGTTTCGATGAAGAACTCGCTTCTGAGCAGCGTCCTCTCTGGTTCTCGAGTACCAAGGTTGATGCTGCGCCTATGAGACGGGAGAACTTGAGTCCTCAGTACTGGATCGACAATATGGTCAAGCCGGTCATGTTCGCGCCAGCGCTTGATTGCGCGCTGGCGCATTCGGGACCCTTTGACATGGCGCTGGAACTGGGACCTCATCCTGCCCTCAAAGGCCCTGCACTCGAGAGCCTTGGAAGTGGTACACCATACCAAGGTGTACTTACTCGCGGCAAAGACGATGTTGAGAGTGTCGCCGATTGTTTTGGCGCTGTGTGGCGCAATCTGGGTCGTGGCCATGTCAACTTTGCTTCAATTGACGCTACCCTCTCCGGTCGGTCATCAGCACCAACTGTGGTCAGAGACCTCCCTCCATATCCTTTCACGGCAGATTCCCAAGTCTTCTGGTCAGAGTCACGTTTCTGCGCCGCCCTTCGTCAAATGGATGAACCCGTCCATCCAATCCTCGGTCGCCGAATGGTCGAGAACAGCGTTCCAGGTATGACCCAATGGCGCAATATTCTTCGCGCCCGTGAGATTCCCTGGCTGCGTGGCCATCGTCTTCAAGGACAGGTCATCTTCCCGGGCTGCGGATACGCAGCTATGGCACTTGAAGCGGCGATGATCCTGGTGCGAGATCTCAAGGATTCTCCGACCGTGAGATTGTTGAGTCTTTATGATCTTACCATGGATCAGGCGATTGTCTTCAATGACGATAGCTCAAGTGTCGAGACGCTCGTTACTATGAAGACTGTTGAGAGTAGCCATGATGAGCTTGTCGTTGACTTTGTTTGCTGTTCTTATCACACTCACGGACTAGCACCGGCTGTTACATCCACTCACGCTCACGGTCGTGTCGTCGCTCGTCTGGGTGCCCCCTCACCAGATGCCATTCCTGGCCAAACCGCCCAGGACCCGGCTCGTCAATTCAACCTCGCACCAATTGAGATTGACCGCTTCTATACTGAGCTAGCCAAGCACGGTTACCAGTACTCCCCTCCCTTCAAAGGCATCGTCGAGATTGAGCGCAAGTCCGACTTTGCGATCGGAAAGATAGTTGATCAATCTGGTCCTGAGTGGGAAGACCACGTCGCTCTCGCTCATCCTGGCCTCATGGACTCTGGTGTACAGACTGTTCTCGCTGCCATGGCTGCGCCCGGCGATGGTCGTCTCTGGTGCCTGCAGATGCTTGTTGGTATTGATGCCATTCATGTCAATCCTTATTTTGCATCAGCTTCTCGGGGCGCAACCATGGCTTGGGAAGCTAGTACCACGCTTGGTGAGGATGCGGATTCACTGGGTGAGGCCGTTGGCGATATGAAGATGCTTTCGCCTGATGGGCAACAAGCCTACATCGCGGTGGAGGGTGCCAGGATGAGGCCATTTACTCCTGCTACTGCAGCCAATGACTCGCCTCTCTTCTCGACTTGGGTCTACGGTCCTTCTGAGCCTGATGGCGTTCTCGCATCGCGAGTCAATCGCCCCCAGGAAGTCGCCGATGCAGAGATTCGCTCAGCGGATAACCTTGACAGACTGTCGTTGTTCTACGTACGACGTCTCGCTGAGCTTATCCCCGCTGGCTCAAAGGCTCGCGACGAAGCTCAAGAGCACTTCAAGCGTCTTCTCACTTGGTGCGACCATGTTATTGGTCTCGTCAGCCGTGGAGAACATCACTTCCTGACTCCAGAGATGATGAACGACACCCAAGCTGAGGTCGATCGTCTTCTTGCCGAGTATGCCAACTCAAACGACTTCAGGCTCACCCACGCCGCTGCCAAAGCTCTTCTTGAAGTCGTCCCTGCGAATGAAGGCAACGTGCACGAGTATCTTACCAAGGATAACATGCTCAATCGGTACTACGAGGAGACTCTTCGCTACGAAGCGAGTGACCAGAAGATGTACAATATGATGCGCCAACTTGCCCACATTTACCCTCAGATGCGCGTCCTTGAAGTCGGTGCCGGAACTGGTGGTGCGACATCCCACGCTTTGCCCGCTATTGACGGTGCCTTCTCGGTCTACACCTTCACAGACATCTCCACCGCCTTCTTTGACAAAGCAGAGGAGAAGTTCAAGGACTATTCCGGTCGCATTAACTTCAAGGCTCTTGATATGAATAACAGTATCGAAGATCAAGGCTTTACCGAGTCATCCTACCACGTCGTGATGGCTGGCATGGCCTTGCACGCTACGGGCGACGTTGAGGGAGCCCTTCGTAACATCCGCCGTCTTCTCAAGCCCGGCGGTCGTCTCATCGGCTTCGAGAACATCAACAATGACGCCGTACGATTGGGTATCGGTATGGGTGGCTTTGCCGCCTGGTGGTCTGGTGCTGAGTATGGTCGCCCTTGGGGTCCCATGTTGACACTTGAGCAGTGGGACGATGCTCTGAAGAGGACTGGCTTCACTGGTGTTGATACGCATACCGTTGGCCACAATCAGACGCAGCCTATGTGTCTTTGGGTCTCAATGGCTAGAGATGAGAAGGTTGATCTTTTGAGGGAGCCTCTCACTCCTGTGCCTGAGAAGCAGCAGAGCTTGGTGGTTGTCGGTGGAAAGTCTCTTGGTACAATGGATCTTGTTGAGAAGACCAAGTCTCTCGTCGCGCCATTTTACCAGACCACGAGCCATTTTAGATCGGTTGAAGCCCTCAACGATATCACCGAAGATCAGTTCCCCGAAGGTTCTTCCGTTCTATGCCTAACTGAACTCGACGAACCTGTTCTTCGGACCGTCACCGACCCCAAGCTCGACGGTCTCAAGACCCTGTGGGCTCGAGGCCGCAACATTCTCTGGGTCACCAAGGGCGCAGCATCAGAACAACCCTACAATAACATGGTCGTCGGTCTCGCGCGATCAATTCGTCAAGAGTACCCTAGCATCACCCTCCAGACAGTTGATCTCGACAATGCGACCGTTGGTGACGGATCATGGGTGCCTTCGTTCGTCGCCAGTGCCCTTAGACGCATTGAACTTCTTGACAAGTGGAAGCGGGAAGAGATTGTCAATGGCGCTGACCTCAACGATAAGCTTCAGTGGACTCAAGAGTCCGAGGTGCGAGTCGTTGAGAAGAAGACTTACATGCCGCGATTGAACGTTAACAAGGAATTGAACCATCGCTTCAATTCTATTCGTCGTATCATCCATGAGGATGTTGATCCTCAATCACCCAAGACTTCATTCAGTCTCAATGCCAGTGCTAATGCGCCATTGGCAGCTCCAGTCATCGGGCAGATCTCGCCTCTGCGTGTTCGAGTACCCGATACCGATGCTGGCAATGGCGCAAGCTACGAGGTCCGCATCCGAAAGTCACTTCTCCAGGCTTTGAGGATTGGTTCCTTGGGTTACTTCCGCCTTTGCG
The DNA here is from genome assembly GCA_013396205.1 of Fusarium mundagurra. Lineage (NCBI taxonomy): Eukaryota > Fungi > Ascomycota > Sordariomycetes > Hypocreales > Nectriaceae > Fusarium > Fusarium mundagurra. Next base: position 174,187 of record JAAOAN010000274.1, on the reverse strand, counting down.
TTGGCGATGCTGATGGCAAACGGGTTCTCGCCTTGACGCCTTCTGCTGAGACCCCAGCTACAACACCCCAGGACCTCACGGTCGCTCTTCCGGCTGGTGCTTCGGAGGAGCTATCTTCAATGGCGCTATTGTCGACCGCGGCGCACCTCGTCGCTGCTCAGATTGCGGCATTGGTACCTCAGCAGAAGGGCAGCCATATCGTCGTTCACGAGGCTGATCCTTTAGTACGCACTGCAATCATGAGCCTGTTCGAGTCGCATCCCGCACCCTCCTGGCGCGTGAGCTTCACAGGCTGCTTGATTGAAGGTCAGCAGCCTCGCGATCTCCCTGGCAAGACCACTTGGTTCGCGCAGGAGATGTCATCTCGTGCTATTAGGAAGGCTCTCCCTGTTTTGGCCAGTTCCTCGCTTCTGGTCGACTTCTCAGCTCCCCACAGTCCTTCTGCAATTGTTGCGTCTGCCATGGCCGAGTGCCTTCCATGGTATGCTCGCACAGAGAAGTCACTGATCCGAAACCGCGTTGAGGTTCGCCCCGGAGATCTAGCAGATGCGAAGGCTGCACTCCAAGCTGCTTGGAGTAAAGCGAGTAGCATGGTTATTGAAGCTCGAGATCGTGAGACCATCCCGCTCAACCACATTGAGGGCTTCACTGCGCCAACTGGCCAGTCGCTGCACCTCGTTGATTGGACCACTCCATCAGTTCCGGTGCGCGTTCATCCTCTCGACCATCACACCAACATCTTCCGATCAGACAAGACCTACCTTCTCGTTGGTCTCTCAGGCGAGATGGGTCAATCGTGCTGTGAATGGATGGCCGCTCATGGAGCGCGTTATGTCGTGTTGACCAGTCGCTATCCTAAGGTCGATCAGCGATTCATTGACAACATGGAGCAAGCTGGTGTCACTGTCGTTCCTCGCAAACTTGACATCACTAGCAAGGAATCGCTTCATCTGTGCTACCAAGCCATCAACCGCACGCTGCCACCAATCGCTGGTGTTGCCAATGGTGCTATGCTTCTGCAGGATGTTCTCTTCAAGGACATGGACGCTGCCAATCTAAACAAGGTCCTCGCACCAAAGGTCAATGGCAGTATCTACCTCGATGAACTCTTTGCCGACACCAAGCTGGACTTCTTCCTCATGTTCAGCTCGGCAGCTAGTATCGTCGGATCTCGAGGTCAAGCCAATTACGCCGCTGCCAACATGTTCATGGCCTCCCTCGTCAACAATCGTCGCAAGCGTGGTCTCGCTGCGTCCATCATCAACATCAGCGCTCTCATTGGTCTCGGCTACATTGAGCGACAGAAGATCTACGACGCGAGCTTCTTCAAGGACATTGGTATCGCCAACACCTCGGCTCAGGGTCTTCATCAGCTCATCGCAGAAGCCATTCTCGCTGGACAGCGCTTCGGTCCTGATGAGGACATTGAGGGCGGTGAAATCTCGCAGGGAATCATGCCTCAATTCTCCGACGATGAGCATAAGTCGTTCTTCATTCATGACTCCAAGTTCAGCAACATGCTGATTGAGCGAGTCGACGGCGATGCAGACGTCGATGCGTCGGGTAACGCAGCTGCTGTGTCGCTTAGTCGCCAATTGAAGCGTGTCACTAGCAAGGACCAGGCATTGAGAGTCATCACCGATGCCTTTACTCTGAAGTTGAAGAAGATGCTGCGCATTCCTGCAGAGACTGACGTTCCCGAGTCGCTGGCCTTGGTGGACCAAGGTGTCGATTCGCTTGTTGCTGTGGACGTGCGATCGTGGTTCTTGAAGGAACTCGACACCGACATGCCTGTTCTCAAAATTCTGGGCGGTAACTCAATTCTTGACCTCGCCAGCGATGCCCTGGAGCGAATTCCCAAGGCTCTTCTTGACCTGGACCGCGAAGATGACGACGCAAGCAATGAAGCGCAAACAGTCAACGACAAGAAGCTCACTGAGCCTCCAACCTCAAGCTCTAGCTCAGACATAGTAACTGGTGACTCCGACGCTGTCTCACAAAGCTCAGCGACAGACGTTTCCACGACCGCAAAGAGCACAGCGGGAGCTGACACGGCAAGCATCCCCCCATCTCTTAGCAACATGAAGAATAACAATGAGTCGGACGACAGGCATAAGCGAGAGCTCGAAGACGAGGCAGCGAAGAGGCGGGAGGAGATTGTGAAGAGTTCGAGTGAGGTTGTTGATGAGATGTCTCTTGTTCAGAGTCGCTTTTGGTTCCTTACTACGGCGTTGGAGGATAAGACTACGTTTAATGTTACGATTTCGGCGCATTTGAAGGGTGGGGTTGATGTTGGGAAGTTGGAGAGGGCGTTGGAGGGTGTTGCGAAGAGGCATGAGGTTTTACGAACGAGATTCTTTGTAAGTGGCGGCTCCAATCCTTTCCCCGGAGCAATTGATATATCCTGCTTAGAGCACGAAGCTGACCAGCATCACAGTTTGGGGGTAAGTCCCTCGAGACGCCTATGCAAGGTGTTCTCTCCAAGCCAACGGTCCACCTCACATCGCGACACATCACCAGCAAAGCCGATGTTGAGCAAGAGATGGAATGGCTTCACTCTCACCCTTGGAACCTTGGCTATTGGGAAACCATCAAGCTCTCACTTCTTTCCCAATCCGATTCTGAGCACTGGCTCGTCTTAGCATTCCATCACATTGCCTTTGACGGTTACAGTCTCGAGATCTTCTGGCGCGACCTGGCAAAAGCCTACAACGCCAACGGATCGATTCCGACATTGCCCGATGCGAAGCAATACCGATCTTATATCGCCAAGCAACGTCGGCAGAACCTGTCGAAGCCATTCGAATGGAGAAAGGCAATTGAGTATTATCGCAAGCTCATCATGCCCGAGCCGGAGCCACTTCCTCTTCTACCTTTTGCAAAGGTCAGTCATAGGAAGTTGCTCGAGAACTACAGTTGTTATAACGCGGAGATCACTCTTGAGCCTTCGGAGGCAGCATGCATCAGGAAGCTTGCCAAGGCCAATCACTCAACATCATTCCACGTCTACGTCGCAGCTCTGCAGACTCTACTCTTTGGTCTGATGCCTGACTCTGTTGATCGCTTGTTCATCGCAATGGACGACACCAACAGACTCGACAAAGACTTTATGGATACGATTGGTCTTTTCGTCAACACTCTCTTCCTCCGCTTCGATCGTACAGACTATAATAAGCTCTCTTTCTCAGATGCCGTCAAAGCCGCTCGCACAAAGACCTACAAAGCTCTCGAGCACTCCGTTCTTCCGCTCGATGTTCTCCTCAAAGAACTCTGTATCACGCGTCATGGCGATGCAGTGCCCGTCGCGCAAGTTCTGATCGACTACCGCGTTTCGCACAAGGAATGGTTCAGACTTGGTGATTGCAGGGCTGAGATGGGCACTGGTCGAGCAGAGAGACAAGGAAGTGATCTTGCCTTCTATATTCTCGATGACTCTGACGAACAGAATGGCGGAAGTGTTCGAGTCGGTGTTGAGGTTCAATCCACGTTGTATGACGGGGAGCATGCTGAGATGCTTATCCGGGCGTATACCAATCTTTTGAGAAAGGTTACAGCGGACGAGGCGGGCTCGAAGATGCCTCTCAAGTCGCTGCCGCCGTGGAATGAGGATGACTTGTCTATCTCTCTGGGTCCGACTATTGATGCCTGGCCTAACGCCGATACGCTCTCGCATCGCATTGATGCCATGATCCACGAGAACCCGTCTGCGCCGGCGCTTAACGATGAGACGAGCCAATTGACCTACGAGCAAATGGGTCGTCGTATCGATGAGATCGCCGCTTCTTTGACGTCGGCTGGTTTGAGCGACAATGACTTCATCGGTGTCTTCCAAGAAACTGGTGTCGACTGGATCTGCTCGATGCTTGCGATCCTCAAGCTCGGAATGACCTACGTGCCCTTGTATCCTCCCATTGGAATGCCTCGATTAGCAGCCAATGTGCAGGTCGCTCAACCCCAAGCAGTTCTCGTTGATGACTCTACCGCCGATAAGTTTGATCAATTGGGAACTCAATCTGCTCAGATGATCCACGTTCCTGTCGCTGGGTCTTCTACTGTTGAAGTCCCGATCCGAGCGCAGCCTGGCCAGAAGGTTATGATTCTCTGTACGAGCGGCTCAACTGGCATTCCGAAGGCCGTCGTCCACACAAATCGAAGTCTCAAGGCTCTCGTTGAACCACACGCGATCGTCCAAGAACAGGACAAGCCCAGCTATGCCGCTCGAGTCCTCCAACAGAGCGCTTTCAGTTTTGATCTCTCAATTGACCAGACGATGCTTGCGCTCTGCAATGGCGGTTGTGTATTCGTCGTTCCCAACTCGAAGCGCGGCGATCCTCTTGGTACAGTCGACATGATCGCCCGACACAACATTACGTATACGATGTGTACGCCGTCGGAGTATAGCATCTGGCATCGCTTTGCTCGCGACCGTCTTCTCGATTGCACAGCTTGGGAGAATGCTTCTTCGTCGGGGGGGCCTCTGTCAACCGCGCTTGTTCGCGCTTTTGCCGGTCTTGAACTTCCTCATCTCAGAGTGTTCAATCACTGTGGTCCGACCGAGACAACTGTTACCAACAGGATTGAACTCAACTTTGCTGACTACGCTGAGGGTGACAAGGCAGAGATGCGATATGTCACTGACGTTGGCTTCCCTTGTGCAAATTACTCTACGTACATCGTCGACGAGAACTTGAAGCTCGTTCCGCGTGGCTATCCCGGTGAGATTGTGGTAGGTGGTGCTGGTGTAGCAGATGGCTATCTTGGACGTCCGGATCTTACCAAGGAGAAGTTCATTGCAGATCCGTGGACCTCGTCCAAAGAGTGGAAGATCATGTATCGCACGGGCGACCGTGGTAAACTTCGCGCGAATGGTATGGTTGACATTTTGGGTCGTATCGAAGGCGGTACCCAGGTCAAGCTGCGAGGCTACCGCATTGAGTTGGGTGACGTTGAGAGTGCCATCTTGAGCGCAGCCCAGGGCGTTCTGTCAGATGCTGTTGTGACTCTACGATACCCTGAGGAGCGCCAAGAGGATCACGATGATGATGGCTTCCTTGTCGCGCATGTCGTTGTCGCTGACAAGAGTCTCCGTCGTTCTGAAGTAGAGTCCTTCTTGCGCAAGATCGTCTCAAAGCTTCCTCTGCCTCACTACATGCTTCCAGCTTTGATGCTACCAATTGATCGCTTCCCATTGACAGCGCATCAGAAGCCTGACCGCAACGCGATCGCGGCGCTTCCTCTCCCAGCCTTCACTCCGGTTACGGGGAATGATGCCGTCGCTGAAGAGGGCAGTCTTGAGTCAGAGACACAGAAGAAGATCGCCAAGATGTGGAAGACCCTGGTTCCAGCAAGTGCCTCTACCACCATCACAGCAGACACCGACTTCTTTCACGTCGGCGGAAGCTCGCTACTTCTGATCAAGCTTCAGGGCATGATCAGGAAGGAGTTCAACGTGTCGCTCAGGCTTTTGAACCTCATGGCTGCTAGTAAGCTTCGGGAGATGGCTGCGCTGGTGAACGATGAGGTTAGTGGTGGTGATATCGATTGGGAGAGGGAAACCAAGATTCCCGATGAATGGTTGAGCATGCCACAGGTCGCGTCGCAGAAGGCGGGCGGTCCTCTACGCGTTCTTGTTACGGGTGCGACTGGGTTCTTGGGGCGAAACTTGATGTCTCATCTTGCCGAGTCTCCTCAAGTGTCTGAGATATACTGCCTTGTCCGCGACGCGTCAATTACTGAGACCAGCGACAAAGTGACTCTCTGGCGTGGAGATCTCAGCCAACCCAACCTCGGCTTATCCGACGCTGACTTCACGCGTCTCAGCGACAGTGTCAACGCGATCATCCACTGCGGTGCCAATCGCTCTTTCTGGGATGATTACTGTTCCCTTCGCTCTGTCAACGTTACCAGCGTCGCGGAACTCATACGCCTTGCGCTGCCTCGTCGCCTACCTATTCACGTGTTGTCTAGTGGAGCTGTCAAACGGTATGGAGATGGACATCCACCTGTCGATGGCAGCGATGGATACGTCGCGTCAAAGTGGGCTGCTGAGGGTTTGTTGCGTGATGCTACGAAGCGAGCTGGATTGCCAGTGTTTATTCACCGCCCAGCACCAGCATCGACGGCTACAGAGACTGGGGATGAGGATACGATCACGTCAGATGAGCTTCTTCGTCTCGCGAAAGCCATTTCTCTACGCCCCGATCCAACAGGCCTGAATGGCACGGGACATTTCGCGCCAATTGATCAGATCTCGAGCCGCATTCTCGACGCGCTTCTCCAGTCTTCTGCTCAATCACAAGGCGGCGTTAATGTCATTGAACACGCGGGTACAAAGACATTGAGCATGGGCGAATTCGCCACCCTTTGCGAGCAATTGCCAGAGTTGAAGGAGCTTCCCACTGCAAAGGTGCTCCAATGGTTTGGTCAAGCGAAGAAGCAGGGATTGAAGCAATTTTTGACTGCGCTGGAGGTGGAGTTTAGTGATGACAAGGGTGATACTGCTGTGATGAGCAGATGAAGGATGTTATTTTGTTAGGAGCAATACGGCCGTGATACAAGGATGGCTAGAGGTGCCTGGAGTTTGTGGATATTTCTTGCGTGTAACTTTTTTCTCTCTTTTCTTTTTACTACATAGAATACTGATATTTCTCATCATGTGAGCATTTTTGTCTTTCCGCGTATCCGGTTCAATGCAATGTTAAAGTCCGTAAACCCCACCAACTACCCTGCATCTTAATGCCTCTTTCAAGATTCATCCTCCAAAAACGCTCAATTGATCAGGCTATTGTGATAAAATACATTCTCATATTCACTCCATTGCACGATTATTCAACTACCGGTAATGAATCGCTTCATCTCGGAATGTCTCACCTCACTTAAGCTTTCCCCATGATTCGACTTCCCCGATAAACTTCCATCATCTCAACTGTCGGGCCGTTGATGTGGGGTAGCAAACTCCAAGCATAACACCATTCAAGACAAGATCTACACTCAGAAACTTGAGCTTCCTCTTCCATTCGATGACGATAATTATCGGTCCGACACTACTTCGCCGAGTCGGTCCATTTCCCATGTCTTTCCCCACAACCGCCAGATTAACCTACGGCTCTGACATCACCTCTTCTCCAGATCGGCGTGTTTCTTGCCTGGGGATGAACGCGGGGAAGAACAACGCTAACCGTTGGATCGGTGCCGATGTCGTTGGGATGGTATCGCCTGATGAAGGTATTTAGGTATATAAGCATCATATAATCCTAAAAAAAATTGAAGTGCTCAGCAAGATACAGTTCTGCATCTTGATCACCATGCGAGGTCTTTTGTTCTCGACCGTCGCTGGCCTCATCCAGCTTAGCACCGCCCAGTCTTCCACTACTGTTTCTGTGCCAACTGGAACACCCATCACTGGCGATTACAATGGCACATACCGTCCTCAGATTCACTTTTCTCCCCCCCAACATTTCATGAACGACCCCAATGGAATGTTCCGCGATGCTGATGGTCTCTGGCATTTATACTATCAGTATAATCCCACTGATGTAGTCGCGGGTAACCAGCATTGGGGCCATGCAACTTCAAAGGACTTGTACCACTGGGTGAATCAGCCCATTGCGCTTTTCCCACCAGAGAAAGACACTTATGTGTTCTCTGGAAGTGCTGTTGTTGACGTCAACAACACGTCTGGATTCTTCCCTGACCAGGACAATGGTGTCGTTGCGATTTACGTAAGTTTTCATGGTAGTCAAATAATACCACCGCTAACGATAAACAGACCCTGTCATCACCTACTGTTCAGGACCAGGCCATTGCCTATTCAAGAGACGGAGGCTACACCTTCACTCCATATGCCAACAACCCCGTCATCAACAGCACATCTACTCAATTCCGCGATCCTAAAGTCATTCGCTACGATGACTCCTGGATCATGGTCGTTGCCTACCCTCAAGACTTCAAGATCGGCATCTTTGAGTCTGACAACCTCAAGGACTGGACGCCCACCAGCAACTTCTCCCACCACGGCCTTCTTGGTCTGCAGTACGAGTGCCCCAACATGATCCCCATGCCTTACGTGGATGAGGACGGTAAGAAGCAGGATGATATGTGGCTCATGGCCATTAGCATCAATCCCGGTGCGCCATTGGGAGGTTCTATCACTGAGTACTTCCCTGGTACTTTCAACGGCACTCACTTTGAGGCTGTTGACGCTGCTGCACGAATTGCGGACTTTGGCAAGGACAACTATGCTGGACAGTGGTTTTATGGTCTTGAAGAGGACGAGTATCCTGTTTCTATTGCCTGGGCTTCCAACTGGCAGTACACCAGCGTCGTCCCTACTGGCAATGAAGGCTGGAGAAGTGCCATGAGTCTGCCTCGTGAGAACTACCTCACCAAGGCTAAGCGCGTTGGCTGGAAGCTTGTCTCCAAGCCGTATGATCTTAGCCCAGTGTTGGGTCGCGAGCTTGCCTCCAACAGCAGCTTTGGCAACGGAACACTCATTGTCGACTACTCTGATGTTAAATCTAACGCAATTTACTGGGAAGTCAACGTCACTGGTATTCCCGACAGCGGAGTTCCCTCAACCTCTTCTATGAACTGGACGTTCTCAAGCCCCGTAACCAATGAAGCTATCAAGAGCGGCTACTACCTCGGCGGCGATCCCGTGTTCTTCCTCGATCGCGGCGGTGCCAAGGGCTTTGACAACATCTTCTACACTGATAAGACGTCCCTGGGCAGTCTCGCTACTGATAATGGCACCTGGAGCCTTAGTGGTGTTATTGATAGGTCGATTTATGAGGCTTTCCTCAACGATGGCGTTGACAGTGTCACCAACACTTTCTTCTCCACAGAACCATTGACACTCATGATATTCACCGCAACTGACTTGCCGGAGGATGTCAAGGTTAGTGTCAAGGTTCATGCTTTGGAGAGTGCTTGGAAGGAGATGGAGAATGATGATGGACTTGTGGCGGGAAACAGAACGTCGAGTTCATCATAGTATATAACATTTCAATAATGGTGATATTGATATGATGAAATAAAATTATAACTAATAGCGTTGACTCTTATATCTCTTACCATGGTATGGCGATTTATAATATGTGCCAACTGATGCCGGTAATATCTTCAAACCCGCGTTGGTGGCGAAATCCCTACGTGATTAAAGATAGAGAGGGATATAAGAGACTTTGCTTCACTGTTCCTGATTTTGATGAAACATTCAAAAGGCTCTGGATGTAGGGGTTAGGTCGGTGTTCTGGAGCCTGCGATAGGCATCAAGTCCTGTTATTTACAGGATCCATGGGGCAATACAGTAGAACTTCTTGACACTACTATCAGTCAGCTCTTCTTGACCTATTTTACCAACTTTGCAAAAGTAAACAGCCCAGGAGAAAGAACTAGATGATTTAAATAAAGTCTCTTCCTATATGTCAACTTCTTTACTACGGAATACTGGGTTTCCCCTTCGCTTATATAGGTCTCTATTAAATAGGCCTCTTCGCTAAGATTTCAATACAGAGATATATAATATTAATATTTTAGTAACTAATTCTATCATGATAATAACATTAATTTACATTCCATTGCATTTCAAGCTCTAAACCTTTACTTATTTACTATCTAATGTACTAAAAAGCTTGTGTTGCTTGATCGGTGAGATAGAGATCAAGGCTAGTACTGCCCAAACCAGCATCATTAACCAAACATGCCCAAAAGCTTGCATAAGTGACTGCATGACTCCGCTATACCAGCCCTCCGGCAGGCGATGAATCTCGGTCAGGTCATCTTTTATACGCTGAATCACATCCGCCGCATTATGCTGATGGCCGAATTGTGCCCACAAGCTCATATCTAGGCTTGATTGGTATAAGACGGAGGCAAGTGTTATTCCAATGGTACCACCCAAGCTTCGTGCAAGGTCTATAAATTTGTTAGTAGGGTTCTTCTCAAGGGCAGCTGAAGGTCTTACATGTAGTGGATGTGACAACGGCTTGTTGCGCGTGGCCTACAGCTGCTACGCAAGCGACCTGTGTAATGCTGAAGACGGCATTGTAACCCAGGCCAACAATAAAGAAGGCTAAGCAAGTCATCCAAGTCGGACTGGTATCATTCTGAACTGCGAATATGGCAGTGCCTATGATCAGAGCAAGAATACTGCTTACTACCAGTCCTACATACTTGCCCGTCTTCTTCATGAGGTAGCCGGGTATGAGTCCTCCGAGGCATGTGCCAACTGATGCCGGTAATATCTTCAACCCCGCGTTGGTGGCGGAATCACCGCGGGCCTGAAGATAGAGAGGGACATAAAAGATGCTGGTCAGAGCAATGGCTGAGCAAAAGACACTAGCCAAGCAAGAAGCCAGTACTGTCGGGTTAAGAAGAAGTCGGACAGGGATGATCGGCTGAGAAGCTCTAAGTTCCCAGAAGACGAAGGCAGAGAATAATAATATCGAGAGTGAAATGGCTGCTATAGGCAAGGGATGCAGCCAGGGGACTATGTTTCCTCCAGAGCTCAAACCTAACACGAGGGATGCCAGGAAAGAGGAAACCAAAAAGACGCCACCAAAGTCAATACGCTTGACGTATGACTTGTCAGACTGTTTGGGTGGAACTTTGATCAAGCTGTACACGATGATAGCTGAGAGGAGAGAAGGAAGGACTTGAATGAGAAAGGCCATTCTCCATCCCCAGCTGGTATAGTCATTTAAGAAGCCACCAAATACAGCGCCGACCATGGCACCAGAAGCATACCAGATATTGGCAATACCTCCCACTAATCCACGCTTCCGAAGAGGGACGAGATCTGAGCCTAGGAAAGTTGGTATACTCATAAGACCCCCACCGCCGATGCCAGAAATGACTCTTCCAAGTATCATTATCTTCTGGCTAGTGGCAAGGCCGCATATGAGGTTTCCAACTGCAAAGGCAATATTACTAAATGCCAAACCAGGTCCACGACCAAAAATGTCAGTGAGGCGGCCTGAGATTGGCTGACTGGCAGCATTGGCTATCAGATATGCCGTAGCAAGCCAGGACAGGAGACTCAGAGAATTGAACTCGCTGGAGATCTGAGCAGACAGGGTAGCGATAACGGTCGTATCGGCTGCACCAAGGAAGACGCCAAGCCAGGCTGTGCTCATGATCATAGCGAGTCTTGCGAAGGAGAGCTCTTTGGAAATGATTGCTACTTCTCCATCCTGCTCAGAAGTCACGACTGTATCATGACAAGAAGATCCATAGTTTTGGTTCTCATGATCCGACCCGAGAAGTGGTGTGCGTTCAGACATGGTGTCTGGATGATAAGAAGAGGGCTAATTATGAAAGGTGGATATAAAGATAGACAATAAAGAAAGAGATGGGAAAGATAGTTTTCGTAAGTTGTTTTGTGTTTGTTAAGGAAAAGGAATGACAAAATGAAGGATTTAACGCGGTCTATGGGGTCATACCAGGAACAGACTCAACAGGCAACAAAACGCACTGATGCATTAGCAAGGATTGTCCCTGGCACCACCAACTAAAAGCTAATCCGGATGGAAGCTTTTAGGAAAATCTCGAGAAAAAAAAACAAGGAAGGGAAAAGAAAATTGATATTTAGAGATAAATGTTAACCAGGTTCAAGGTATGACCCCATTTCACCCATGCGTTGGTGCGCATGCCACCCGTATGTAGTTTCGTGATCGACGTTAGTAAGAATCCCAAGTTTAGATAGCATGCCTAGGGGAGGAAAGAAAACTCAGGACATTGATCCTAGATGACAAAAAGACTTAGTTAACTTAGCATAAGTTTAGGATAAGTTTAGTATAGACTTAGGATACCCTTTGCTAAGTTTATTTTGACACCTTACATTAAGGTCTGGTGTTTTCTTGCTCCCTGAGGCATGCATACCTACTTGTCCCCTTCTCGAGGCCAACGCATTCCGGCATCCTGGTTCTGGTTCAGACACATAGCAATATTGATCATCCCGTCTGTCTTAGCCTCGAACAACAAGAATGGCTCCCAAGTCTCGCCGACTTCCGGGCGCTTAGTTTGCGTCACTGACCCATTCCTCAGCTATTATATGTCTCAGCATCCTTATCTGAAGATCTGCACTCGGTACAATATCGCATTTTCCGCCGTGTGCCTTCAACTGAGACATTGGAGTCCGCGCGTAATATGGAGTAACCGGTCTTTGGTATGCCCCATCCCAGGAGGCGAAGGGAACGCAAATGAGGTCAAGCCTCAATTGGTATTGTTGAACCTGTGACGTATACCAGAAGGGCCTGGTCGGTACACTTTTAGATACATCACTCGAAAGCTACTAAGAAAGGGCTCGAATCTTGGGAGACAACATTTACAGCTTTCGAAACAAACCGTCAAGATGTGGTTCAAGCCTGTTATCCTGCTCACCTTTGCGTTCTTCCTGCGCTCCACTATCTGCGCTCCTACTCCCGAGCTGTCATCCCTCACAACAGACTATGAAGTTATTGTCGTAGGTGGCGGGCCTTCAGGACTCGCTGCTCTCAGCTCACTTGGACGTATTTGCCGCAAGGCTTTAATGATCGACTCTGCCCAATATCGCAATGCGCCAACGCGACTCATGCACGACGTTGCTGGTTTTGATGGTTTGCGGCCTCTTCTGACAGTGCTACTGAGCTATTTGCTGACTGAATGAAGGTGTAACGCCGGCGTATTATCGATGGTCCGCCATGCAGCAGATTGCCCGTTACCCGACCGTCAGTGCAATGAACGGAACTGTGACCAGAATTGAGCCTGAAGCAAACTACACATTCTTCAATGTATCAAGTACATTGCTAGATGGCACAACCTGTTTTTATACCGCCAGGAAAGTCATCTTGGCGACTGGTCTGCGAGACCTTCTTCCGGAAACACCTGGCCTTCAAGAGAACTTCGGGAAGGGTATCTACTGGTGTCCTTACTGCGATGGGATCGAACATGCGGATCAGTCAATGGGCATTCTTGGTCCTCTTGACATGGCTATAGAGGCAGCTGCTGAGGCTATCACTCTGAACTCCGACATTGTACTTTTTGCCAATGGCACCGATACGCCGGAATATCGTTCCAAAGCTGACAAGCAATTTACTGAGAACTCGTCTGAATATCTTCGAAGAAGGAACATCAAAGTCGACAATCGCACCATAACTCGTATCGCTAGATTACAAGATGGCGGAGCACATCAGAGGGATCCGAGCCTACCAATGGTACCTGAGCATGATCTCTTCAGAGTCGAATTCGACGACTTTGGGCAAATGGAGCGCCAGGTACTCTTTACTGTCTTCGGTAGCGAGCAAAGGTCTCCGCTTGGAGAAATGCTCGGGGTCAGAATGTCTAATGGCACGATGGAAGTAGATCGCATAAGCATGCGTACAAATGTGCCTGGCATCTATGCTGTTGGCGATGCGAGCACTGACAAAAGCACCAATGTTTTACATTCGCTTTATACTGGGAAAATTGCAGTTGTAGATATTAACAGTAAGTCAATTGTCCCCAATGCAGTATCGCTCGAGTCATTTGGCAGCTGACGATGTTTGAACAGTGGAATTGGAAAGGGAGATCAGCAGGTCATTAAAGTCTCAGGCTCAGATTGATCTGGAGAAGAAACTCGGTCACGATGAACGGACGGAGCTTTGGACGCAGATGGGAGGGCAAGCTGGAGACATCCCGGACTTGTAGATGTTTAGACCAACAACTGGAATTTATATACATACCGTAGATTAAGATCATTGGATCAACTCGTCTCATTTCCCGCATAGTTTACCTTCTGGACATACTTATAAACAATTGGAGACTTTCCTGGAGTGAAGCATCTCATCTCAATAAGATAACCCTCAATGCCCACGAATTTCAGTACAATGATGTATTAATGATCAACGTCGAACACGCACCCTACATGACCATGCATCCAGCGCCCTTGGGCTTCGTCGAGTTCTTCCTCTGGGCAGACGCAAACTCCACGACTTCCATATCATTCGAAGGTCTCCATGCACGCTCTAAAGCCATCGCCCTCTCTATGTGCCGCAGTCCCTCGAGCAACTGCTCACGAGGAAGTGCAAACGTGATTCGGAACCATCCTCTATCTCTAGCATGAAAGGGCACACCACTAGCAACAGAAACCTTCACAGATGCAAAGTCCTCCATAAGCTCTGCATCGGAAACCTCTGTTGCTGTCTCCCCACCGAGACGAGTCCATATAAAGACTCCTGCTACTGGGCGATAGAAGGCAAAGCGGTGAAAGGATAAGAAATCCCCAACGAGCTCTGCTGCGTTGCGGAGAAGCATTCTGTTGCGAACGAGGATGTGCTCTAGGACTAACAGGTCCGAGAAAAGACTAGAGGCAATCACGGATGTGGCATTGGATACTCGGTACCTGTTCAGAATGGCCATAGCATTGCGAAGCTCGGGGTTCTTCTGTGTCACGAGGAAGCCCTATAAGGGGTTAGCAAGATACTGCGAGCCTGAGACGATGTTCGTACAAGTCGGAGACCACTACTACCGAGGTCTTTGCTCAATGCGTAGACGACATGTACGCGAGCAGGATTCACTCCAATTCGCTTCATATCCAGAGATAAGACAGAGGTAAACTTTGTTTCTGGGGACTCAAAAATAATTGGCCCTTTTTCAGAAAATGGCTTTGGGGTCTTTGTTTGTTGTGACTCCCACGCCGACATGCCATATATCTCGTCCGCAATGTACTGGATATCTTGCTCCTCGCAGAACTGAAGGATTGCTTCCAACCAGCTGGTAGGATAGATGTGCCCTGAAGGGTTCATGGGGTTGCAAACAATAATACCGCGTACGCGACATGTCGCAGCCTCCATAGCCTTGAGATAAAGCTTGATGAGCTGCTCTGGGGATGAGAGCCCAACTGGTATCGTGACTGGTATCAAGCGATCATCATTTCGCAGATTGCTTGCTATCCCAAATCCCTCCCAGCATGGCGCGTTAATCAGCATGCCTTCGTCAAGCTCGCTGAGTGAAAAGTCAAGACTATCGAGGATGGACCCAGCGCCCGCACCACAGACTATATGGCTGGGCAGGACAGGGCTTCGTGGATTGAAGAACCTGTTGAAGAAAGAGGCTGCATTCTCGAGAAGATCCGGCGGCCCACCGAGGTTCTTCGAGTAGGAGAGATGCGAGGCTTCAAGGTTGTCCGCTATGGCTTTCTTCATTAGCGGAACAAGATCTGGACGGCACAGCCAGTTCTCTGCTGAGTTCATGGCAAGCACATCCTCCGGCCATACTGGGACAGACGGAATCTCTTCGGCCAACCAGTTCAAGCTCTTCTGTGCGCGATGGGAAAGCATTGTATTGGTGATGTGAGAATGTCGGAGTGTTCTCAGTGTAGATTATTTGGCATTCGCTGTATCTTGGTAGTACAAATGTTGGCGGCTTCAACCTCATTACTGACATATGTATGATATGAAAGAGCAAAATAATACTCGGAATGGTTGGCACTCCATTCTAGACAGCAGCTACAACTCACGTATCAGTACAAGATCGATAGCTCTGGGGCCAGACCATCAGTGAATGTTTGGCCACCGATCGACCCTCCCTTGTCCTGTCTACACAACCCCTGAACCTTGATTCAATGTGATAAAGAGATCATCGTCGGGGAGAACTTCCAAGATCCCTGGATTTGATATTGGAATGGTGCATTCGCGGCAGAGTTCCCAGCCTCCAAAGGGCAGGGAATATGTGTCATCACTAAAGACGGCATCAAAGCACCCCTTGCTATATCCAGTTATTTTGGAGTAGGCGGCGCTTATCACTAGGACCTAAGGAGGTTATTGAAACATTGTGTTTCCGTGTCTCAGCTCAGCCAGCCCTATGAGCAGGGCCATAGCGATCACCTCCTTGTCGGGCGCTGGTTGCATTTCCGCATAGACCTGTTGAGATGAGCTATCACCAAATGATTGTATTGACCAACTATTGGCCGACGGTCTGGGACAACATTGTCTCACTTCGGACCATCGGCCTCAACAATACCACTGCAGACGGCCCCGGGCCCATAGCTCCGGGCCGGTATCCTTGTCGTCCCAGTGAGACAGACACTAGCGGCGTCACCCACCTGTCCGTGTGGCGGTAAGTGTCTCAGCTGCTGGCAATCGGGAATCTGAGCCGGATGTCGGTGTCTTATCCTCCCCATTGGGCCAATCAGTCCTTGACAAGTTTGGCATGCAAGGTGTGTATATGCAGGTTTCTCCAAGAAACAGTCTCACCACCTCCTCTTTGCTTTCGCATACCATCGGGGATCCGACCGCATCTGCACGCCGGAAGGGATAGAACCGATGGACCGGCAGTACCTAGCAAAGAGTAAATGCCAATGATCGTCGAAATCTCGGCTCGTTTGGACGCGAATCAACTACCAGACAAGTTTTAGTCTTGATATTGAGCGAAATGAGAAACTGCATCACCGTAAGCGGCGGAGTTTGTCATGAGAAACATGAGAAACATGCGCTCTGCTTCATGCACCTATGGAGGCGGTAAGACTTTGCTATGGTGGGCAAATCAACTTTTGCTTTTTCTGTCCTGAAGTCCCGTTAAACCGCGTCATCGCAATCGGAATAATGGGGGTCAGGAAGGAGGGAAAGGAAGGTACGATTGTGGTTAAGGCCTTGAGTAATATCCTTCTGCTAGTTAAAGAAACCCGAATCATCTATCTCTGAACCTGGCCTGCCACAGTCAATTATGAATTATCAGACAAAATCCCCTTTTCCCATGACTGAACACAGTGAAGATTCTCTTTCGGAAACTATGGCGGCCCGTCTCCAAAGTTTCGGAGAGTGGCAGATCCAGAAGGACATCATCTACCTAGACAATGGTGCCTTCGGGTCATGTCCAAAATCCGTCGTCGAGAAGCAGAAAAACATCCGGCAACGCATTGAAGAAAATCCACATGAGTTCTTCGAAAGATCATACGTCTCCGGCTTGGAGGCCAGCAGACGCTCCCTGGCCGACTTCCTACACGTCGATTATCGAGATATCTTTCTGCTTCCCGGTGCAACCCACGCCATGAACGTTGTCATTCAGAGTCTACGACTCGACCCAGATGATGAGATATTGACTACGAACGTCGCGTACAGCTCTATGCGTATGGCTCTTGACCATGTTGCCAAGAGGGACGGCGCTCATATCGTTGTCGTCGATGTGCCTCTACTAGTCACAGGTCCCGAAGACGTGATGCAGCGCATCCTTGCTGGCGTCACGCCTCGCACGCGTTTTGCAGTCATCGACCACATCCCAAGCCGAACTGGTCTCGTGCTTCCAGCAAAGCAAATCGTCAAGGAACTCGAGTCCCGCGGTGTTGACACCTTGGTCGACGGGGCACATGCACCTGGCATGATTCACTTGGACCTCGAGGATATCAACGCCGCATACTACGTCGCCAACTGTCACAAATGGATGTGCGCACCACGAGGAATTGGCTTCCTCCACGTCCGGCGAGATCGCGCTCAGAACATCAAGCCGTTGGTTATTGCCAGGTCTCCGTATGTCGTGGGCAAGTCCAAGCACTCTGTACTTGAGCACATTTTCGGATGGATGGGGACCTATTGCCCCTCAGCAATGCTCTCCCTTCCCTCCGCTATTGATCATCTCAACACGGTGATGCCAGGCGGGTACAGCGACCTGACGAGTCGTAACCATGACCTCGCAGTGTTGGCCCGCAGGATTGTCTGCAAAGCTATCGGCGTAGATATTCCGTGCCCCGACAGTATGATCGCTGCTATGGCGACCATACCGCTCCCAGACTCTCCAGGGCCTGAGCAGGAGGGCATGCTTCCCATTCAGCAAGCTCTCTGGAAGGAACATGGCATTGTCATTCCCGTTTACTCTTGGCCTTCATACCCTAAGCGAGTGGTACGTTTGTCGGTTCAGGCTTACAATACGTTGGATCAATATCTTAAGCTAGCCGACTGTTTACGCATCGTGCTGCGCAAAGAACGAAAGTCATCCTCGCTTGCCACTGTTGGTTCAATTGAC
This sequence comes from Fusarium mundagurra, assembly GCA_013396205.1. Taxonomy (NCBI): domain Eukaryota; kingdom Fungi; phylum Ascomycota; class Sordariomycetes; order Hypocreales; family Nectriaceae; genus Fusarium; species Fusarium mundagurra. The sequence goes on along the minus strand of JAAOAN010000274.1, from coordinate 156,214 downwards.
TGTCCAACCCCTCCATACGCGAGAAGACAAAGTGACGACTCTGCGTACTCTTCATCCTCAGAGGGTCACCTAGCATGCGGATGCTCCAGCTCTGGAACCAAGAGCTTGAGTGAGAGATATGGTGTGTCTGGACCTCGGTACCAAGATATTGAGAAGCCGACCCTGGCTGTGCTCAGTGACCTCGCTGAATCCAGATTATTGAGGATCTTACATGGTACATTCTCTTTCGATCCTGTTTCCTTGTTTCCCACCGCTGGAGCTTATGAGGCGGCACTCACCTTGACCACTGAGTTCCAGAAACATGCGAACTTGGAGACTTCCAAAATGGCCTACATGCTGTCTCGCATTCCGCGGCGCAGAATTCCACAGATAATGGCTTCTTCTGTATCGCAGCTGCTTGAGACTGCAGACGTAATTGAGAATTGGCCTCTGCGAATGAACAAGCTCAAGAATCAGGCTCAGATACTCAGTCGAGCAATTATTTTCGAGATGAACTCCCCTAGAACGCCTGCCAACTTCACAGCCGATCGTAACGAGTTTGTCAATCGAGTTGTGCCGTATGAGACGGAAACCCACGAAGAGAACCTCAGTCTCATGTTCTGGGGCCGTGCTCTGACAGACTTCACGACCAAGGGAAGATGGTCTCCAGGTCGAATTACATTGTTCTTGGAGATCCATGGGTTTCTGAGAGATCCTGTTTGTGGACTGCGCAACAACTTTGAATCCCGCAAGGATGTTTTCCTGAAACTGCTCACCAACCTCACGAAGGAGCTGGAAGAGTCCAGTCGGACTGTACGGGAAGATGTTGTAGCGCAGTTGGCAGCCGAGTCTTCATTCCTCTCTGAACCTCTCGTCGGTAACGCAAGCTGCGTTCATTTTTCGGAGGATCAGCAACTTGTATACTCATACGTTGATATTTCCGATATGGCACGATCCGAGTTCTCTTGCCCAGAGATTGTGATTGGTATGATCGGCGATATCATCAATTGCTGGTCTGGGGACGAGATCCGTATTGCCCCGATCGCCGTTGCCAATATCCATCCCATTTGTTCAAGCCATGATTCTCGGCAAGTCATCATAGATGGTAATAACCGGATTACTACCCTGACCTTCCTCAAATTCGTCTCCATCTACGGACTCTCAAAGCTTGAGGAAGCCGAAGATAACCTGCGAGAATACTGCCGGGACAGCGGATTTGGACCGGTTTATTTTGTGGACTTCTGCGCTGTGCTACACATGCTCCGGAACAATGCGGTGCATGTGTTGAGCCAGCTTCAAACTGGTGTTTCTTTGGGACACTTCAAGCATATTACGCAGGTGCCTTGTCTAATTACAGAGGAGGCATCTTTCATTACCAAGGTGTTGGTCAATGGAGAGGAGATTGCACAGCTGATTCATCAGTCTGTTTTTGCGACAGACGATTTGCTTGTAGCATTGCCGGCAAAAATGCAGTGCCATGGGCGGGCGAAGGGGTTCAAGGCGCTTCCAGTTATGTAGATGACGCGTATTCTAGGAATCTTTCAGCTTCAGTTTATCATAAATTCCAAGATCTCGGTGATGTCTCTATTGCGATTGCTTGGTGCAGCTACTACTAAAAAAGCATCACTCTTTCATGGCCCAGTCAGCAGCAGCGATGGCGTGAATCTTTGCAGTGTCAAAAACCGGCAGCTCACTTCCCGCCTCATCAACCAACAGACCAATCTCGGTACACCCCATGATCAAACACTCGGCACCCTCAGCTTTGAGTCGGCGGATGACAGCGTGATAGTCCTCGCGAGAGTTCTCTTGAATGATCCCGTTGCAGAGCTCCTGGTAAATGACGTTGTGCACCGTATCTCTGTCGCTATCATCCGGGACAATGACCTTGAGCCCGAAGTTCTCGACCAGGCGCTGCTTGTAAAAGTCTTTCTCCATGGTGAAGCGCGTCCCGATGAGGCCGACGGACTTGTAGCCTGCTTTGATGATGGCCTCGGCAGTAGGATCGACGATGTGGATGAGAGGTAGTTGTGATGCGGGTTCAATGCCGTGAGAAACGAAGTGCATGGTGTTGGTGCAGAGGACCAGGGCATCTGCACCAGCGAGTTTCAGTTTGACCGCTGCGTTATTGAGCATTTGGCCCGCTTCGTCCCATTTGCCCGCGTGTTGAAGGGCCTCGATGTTGGCAAAGTCGAAGGAAAACACGATGCACTGAGCAGAGTGAAGGCCGCCTTGTATTTCGCGAACGCGACGATTGATCTCTTGGTAGTAAGTTGTAGTCGACTCCCAGCTCATGCCGCCGATTAAACCGAGCGTCTTCATCGTGCTTGTTGTTGTTTGGGCTTCTGGTCTTGACACGTGGCTCCTGTGCGATGTTGATCAAGCTGTGAATGCGGTGCAAGAGGAAAGTTTTGCTGCAGCCACTCAAAGCAGATTTGTTATCGCAGTGGCTGACTCATGGTCGGTACGTACTCGAGATTTTGATGACTTGTAAAAATGAATCAATACCACCACTGTTACCCATTGGATTCAACTGAGACATGAGATTCATTTCACGAATGGAGCAACAATTGACATGGCACCTGAGACACACACCAACCACCCTGTACAACGGTAGCCATGTTTCCTCTGTATTGAGATGTGACTCGCATTCATTCCACAAAATGGTATGCAGAGGGATGGCAGGCATTGGGAGCCGCAAAAATAAAGACTGTGCAGCGCCAGAGCTGTAGTCTTAGACATATGTCATGATTAATTTATCCTTACTCTCATTGAGCAAACTTGAATAGACTTTGGTGCTGCACAAGTGGCACAGTGACTCTCAAGTTCATGGTGATCTCTTGAGGCAGCCCAGGCTAGAGATATGCAGGAACTTCGAAATAGAGCGGAACTCCTTGGAGCCACGAGGAATTAAAACATATGGAACAAGTTTCGCGTAAAATAGTCAAACTGGCTATTGGGTTGAGAAGGAGTGAATTGAGTTGAACTATCAAATACGGCTGTGCAGACGGAAATGACTGACTGGCTAAACTACTAAAAGAACTCGTACTAACTTCGAATCTCCAAAATGTCGACGCGAAAGCAATGCGGTACCTCATCAACTCCGACTTGCGGACAAGACAGGGGCTCTAAGCACTGACAATCTCACCCATGACAGCCAGAACATTGGCGGACGCGCGGGAGTTCTCAGCGTTGATGGTGAGGACACCGGCGCTCGAGTCCCAGGTGTTGTCGTGGGATCCATTCTCCTCAGAAGAGGAACCAGAGGCTCCAATGCGAAATCCGAAGATACTGATGCCACCGCCACCCTGGACCGTCTTCTTGTAGTCCTGGTCGAAAGCCGTCTTGGCATCACCGCTGAAGCTGATCTCCATGCTTACACCCTGAGCAATTAGCATCTGCGTGGGGCGGACCTTTTGAAACATGGCGGGCGGCTTAGCACCAAGTTTAGCCATGAGGCTCTTGACATCGACGTTCCTGTATGGAGTTAGATAATGCTTGGTGCAGAAGTGGAGTAGGACTTACCAAGAACCAGGTTCGAATGGGACGGTCTTGTAGTGCTGGATCTTGAGAGCAACCTTGACGTCCTTCGCATTGGAGCTCATGTTGAAGTTGGAGTGTTCAACGCGTCCGCCTCCACTGGCATAGAAGTCAAAGACGGGGAAGCGGCTGAAGGAGGCATTGCCCTGAGCTTCAGTGAAGCCGATGTCCTTGAAGGAAGACTGTTGGCCAGTAGAGAGACTAATGCCAAACTCATCCGGCTTCTTGTTCGAGAAGCCAACCCAGCCATCAAGCATGGCAGCGTAGCCCGAGATGGAGTACTGAGGCACGTATTGGGTCTCGAGCGGGTCAGGAAGGATGGGTCGTCCAGCAGCATCGTAAGTGACTGACTGAATGCTGGCCTTCATGTTGTATCTGATAGTGGTTGGTCAGTCAGTTCCGAGATTCCCGATCTGTGGATAACATAAACACGTACCCTTTCAGCTCAGTCAGAGTATTTGATCCGTTGGCGGCACTCTTCATCGCTTCCGCAAGAAGAGCAGAACCAGCGCCACCAATGGCATTGGTCTTCATTTGAACTTCATTCGTGGCAGCCTCCCTGTGGTATAGATGTCAGTAAGGAGTTCCTCGTGGCTCTCAATGTTGCAAGGGCGCGTACCAGTTTTGGAAGGCAACCAGGTAGGCATTGGCGTTCAGCGGAGCCCACTGAGCGAATGACTTGGGCTTGTCAGGGTTGTCATCGTCCTTGAAGTCCTGCATAGCCTGCTTCTTTGCGTCATCCAGCTCGGAGCGGAGGATAGCAAGCCTCTCCTTCGCCTTGTTGAGTTTGTCCCAGGCGTCGGGAGAGTTGTCACCACCAGCGCCCTACAGTGATCATCATCAGTAAACACTAAGACATAAGGTTAAGGGGAAGTCTTACCGGAGTGAGGGTCTGCAGGGTCATGTTGAGCGCTTCAGAGTAGCGCGAGACTTTGCTGGCGACAAAGTTGGGGTTGGTGGGGTCCAACAGAAAGTCCGCATACTGGTAGATTCCCCAGTTGGTGCAGACCGCTGGAATGTCCTTGCCGCCGGAGATGCCAGCAGTGTTGGCGGCGGCGATGTAGACTCTGGTGTTGTCACCGACCGGGCCACTGACCATGATGTTCTTGACGGTCGAGGCGTAGGCCTTCCAAAAGAGCTGGTTCTCTTCAGACATGGTGCGGGTAGAAGCTTGATTGATTGAGATAGGAAGAGGGGAGAATATTGTGTTTGTATTTTCAGTTGGGCGTTCTTGTAGTGTTTGGTGAACTGTTGAGTGAGACCCAAAACTGGGTGAAAGCGCTCGCCCTTTATATAAGGGAAGAGTCTCCGTTGCGGCCACCGCAGCGGGCATCCTCGTTTAAACAAAGGTAGGCTCTCAGTACACAGTTCTCCATCTTGGCGGATGCTGTCAGCTGGTTTGATACTGACACACGTTACGTGATCAACATGCTGGGTTCACTTCACCAGGACCCTCGCTAAGAAGCTTTCATCGCAAGCACATACGTATGTGCCGTTTCTGAGGGATATCGGTGGGCTGCTATTTGCCATAGGATGTCACAAGACATACGGCACAGCTGAGGATCATCAATATTGAGTACGAATGACAAGGTCACAACGGCAGAGGGATGGCCAATTACATTCTCCATGGCTAGCTGAGATGCCCGAAAGGGAGTTATTTCTCAGTGTAAACGGCTTGGCTTCTCGGAAATGTTTCTTTCCGGGAGCTCGTTAAGTGACACGGCCTGGCTGAGATCAGAGCTATCGACTACGGGAGCCAATAACGACTGAACGTTTCAGCTGTGGCTTAAGTTGAATCTTCTGTGGAGTTAATACTTCTAATATGTTTTCTTAATGAGTATAGTCATAAGAAATGGCAAACTTGTGCATCAAATTGGATTGTTGTAGACGGCCTTGGATCTACTAGGATACGTCGATGACACTGAAGGCAATAAAAGTATCTTCGCTTTCATGATACAAGACGATTAACTTATCGTTCTGCGTGGTCTCTCGCTGGCCCTCCTTCTTGATAAACTGATAGATGACAGCCACAAGTATTCTTAGCCAGCCACTCTCCGTGACAATAGGAAGCGAGCCGCCACTTAACACACACGGCACGTAGCTCCTCAGATAGATCACATAGTTCGTGCGATGAGAAGCAACCCAAAACAGACGCTGCACACAGTGTGTGGCCTAGACTCCAGTTCTTCTGCGATTTGAGACAATATTGGCAGCCCCAGGCAGCATGATCAAGCCTCAGCTTACATGTAGATGGGGGCCTATAGTCACATCCTCCATAGCCTTTCGGACTATTTTTCCAGTTTTAAGAAGAGGTGTTCCAATTATTACTTGCTTAATAGATAAATAATTCAGCTTCCTGACCATTCACGTTAAAAGGTTCCTCAAATTTTTACTCATAACGACTGATTCAGGTTCAACGCGGCAACCTACGGTCGGAGATCTATCGCAATAGACAATATGCGGCTCACGGGAACTCTGGCTGCTAGCAAGCGGAACTTCACCCTCTTGGCAAACGGCGGATCAAAACTTGTTTGGAAGGCTTATGCTCTTGCATTGCAGGCCCATATGACAACGCAGGATGACCTGGACAATTCTACCAAGGCGATATTTGTCGCCTCCCCCGGCCTCTTCGATATCCCAGCAGGAGAGTTTGCTCCTCAACAGATCACCAACGATCACATATTCCGCCGAACCGATTGTCTGCAGACTACCCGATCTCCGTTCTACACATCTGATGGAGAAAGCTACTTTGATTCTCGTCGCAAGTATGCGTCCTGCCTTTGGCTTTTAACTGTAAAGAATCATACAACTGATAAGCAACCAGGTATCTACAAGCTATACATGACGATGTAAGTTTATTCATCTTTCCTGTGCTTTAGTAAGATATTGATGACGACGGAGGCCATGACTTCATCCGATGTTACTGGCTCAATCTCAAAGCTCCGCTCTGAAGTTGAGCAGGCACAGGACAGAAGTGCACAGGCATACCTCCGGGACCTCGATCTATACCAGAGATTTGCAGCTGTGGCTGAACCCGAGCTGACCAACTTCGAAGCGTGGGGCGACAAGTTCGGCATCTATTATGCATGGGCCAAGAGCGAGCAGAAACGGCTCGAATCGGACTACAACCTTGCCGCCACTAAGACGTCAAGCAGTGTTGGATTAGCCTTGGCTGCCTTTGACCTGGCACGGGATACCTCAACGCTCAGACTTGGGTAAGCAGACGCTATCTTGAAGCCGTTTCATGTGAAAACCTTGCGGGTACTAACCATGCATGACCTATCATAGGAGCAACATGCCATGTTCGAACATGGACATCCCGTCTTCAATAGGGCGTGCAAAGACTCCTTTAGTCATTCCTGCTGACCAGATATATTACCGGCCGCTCTACTCAATAAACGGCATAGACCGGAGAGTCGATTCTTGGGTTGGCGCGCAAGACGGCGGCCGTGAAGAGGTTGAGTTAGATCTCGATCTCGCCAATGCCAAGACAGCCTCTTGGGCAAACCTAGGATTTCCCAACCTCGATCACGACCCTCTGTACGACAACAAAGTTGTTGACGCTACCAGCCCGGACATGACCCTATCACTCAAGGCTGGGGGTATGCAAGCGTTTGACGTTGATCGGGGCTTTTGGTGAGTTCTCAACACCTCCGCATTGAACTCATTAACAGTATTGACCTACAACAGGGATGTTAGCGCCGCTGCTCGGTCTCAGCTGGGCTCGGCTGTGGGCAACGAAGGAAGTTCCAGCAAGCTAATGAAGATCACCAGAATCTTGCTGGGATATAAGGTGGAGATAAGAATGACATGCGCGGACGGCAAGAAGAGTCAGCTGTCTGACGCTATAGCCGGTTCGGGTGGAGAGAAGATATTGGGAATGACAACTGACAGGTGTACCGTTCATAGTGACGATGGGCAGGTCGTCGTTGCTAGTGCCCCCAGCGGCTTTCCAACCGTGTTAGCGGTCCTGGGACGTGAGATTTGAGTTGGGTAGAGGTATGGCTGTGCTAAACTACTTTCGATTGTGATGAGAAATTGGGAAAGGACTCTAAGATACAATGGCCGTTCTATCCTCTTCAGATGCGCTTCAGCAATATCTCGTTATCCTGTTCTCGCCACCTTCTTTCAGGAACAGGGATTTTCTTCGCCCCTTGTCGCCGTTGTATCACGGAGCTATGACGTGGCAGGTTACGAACGGGGATGATAGAAACCCTTAGTTTATGAGATATCAGACCCAAGAGGACCGCTGACGCAAGTTTATTATCTTAATCCGTACATGAGTGACTAGTGGAAGATGGCGTTCAAGTGAATAGGAAGCGAAACAATAGCGCGGCTTGGCAACCGTCCCACCCCGGCACAACTGGCCCGACATCAACTCCTCGTTGTGGTTACTTCGGCTACCTCAGCGAATGAGCGATCATTCGAGCCTCCATGGATATGAGAGGTTCTCTCTCGCTTGCTGGGCATCTTGTGACTGGTTTTCGATGGGTTACCATCAGACAACTGCGGTAAACAAACAACCTAGCATGCCAATAGTCTCTTAGCTCCCAGTCATATCCCACAGAAACAGGCCTTGAGTCTGATTTATCTTTTCCTTCTAGGACGATGATCTATCTCAAAGCGTTGGCAATAGCGTGCTTCAAAATTATAATGTACTGCTCTGCCACTTGGACCTAGCTCTTGGCCGCAAGCTTAGCCTGGCGATGAAGTTCTCTCGGAGGCTGACTTCCACTCTTTGAAATGACCTTTGTCCTCTCTCTTCTACTCGAATGCCTTCCATCATCCTCATCTCTTATATAGTATGCCAAATCAGCCGTAGGATCCCACTCAGTCTGAGAGAGCCCGTTACCCAGCCACCCAAACCTGTTCCCGCTGTACTCAAAGTCATAATCCTCAAACCTTGGTTCTCGCATCGCTTCCAAGTAATGCAACGTAGATCCAGGCCACGTGATCGAAGACTGACCCCAGTTCGGCTTGATGTTGTGTGAGTGGCGGCAGTTATCAGACCATACCATCTTCTGAGTAACTTGCGCCATGTAGCTCTTGAAGTCATAGCATGCTGCTGCCTTCAAACTCATGCAATGCATGCCAGGTTCAGTTTGGTACTTGTCGATAAAAGCACAGACAAAATCTGCCTGAGCTTCTATGGGAGCAATGACGGGGCCGTTGGAGATCGGTGACCAAGGACCTGCCAGCGTGAATGAGTTTGGACACTCTGAGATGCCGACTCCCATGTAGCCAGTGATAGATGTATTCCAATCTTCTTGGAGGTTATGCCCTTTGAAGTGGATAGGATAGCGAGGGATGAACGATGTGTCGAAGCCAGTGGCTGCGATGATGACATCGCCTTCGTAATGCTGTCCATCATCGCTTATACAACCCGTTTCGGTGATCTCCTTGACACCGGAGTAGATCGCCTTGACGTTATCTTTCTTGATCGCCTTTGCTTTCTGTCAGACTTGTGCGACATCAGCATGTGACTCAACTCACGTAGAGAAACTGATCCCCAGAAGGCAGAATCCGCTTACAGCCGACCGGAAAGTCAGGAACAAGCTTCTTCTGAACTTCCTCATCAATGACTACCTTCTTCATCTCACTCTCCAAATGCTGTCGAGCTTGCTTCTGAAGGACGGTCCCCTTCATGTACATAGCTAACACAGAGTCAGAAAACCGCCTGTTAGGCTAGTCAATGATACTTACTGAAGAAGCTGTTCAGCGTTCTCTCATTTTCTAGCCGTAATTTCATGACCGACTCTGGATGACTGACGAATTTCTCAATCTCTTCCGGAGAAAACTTGCCCTTCTTTGAGTTGACAGAGGGTAGAGTCCATCGAGGTGTTCGAACAAAGACCTTCACAGACTTGACAAGAGGTTGGATCGTGGGAAGAATCTGAGCACTTGATGCCCCGGACCCTATCAACAGAATATCCTTACCGTCAAGACATACACTGTTATCCCACTTGGCGCTGTGAAGCTTGGGTCCCTTAAACTTCTCGAGTCCTGGCACAGATGGCCAAGTGGGTTTGTTCAAGTATCCGGTGGCATGAATTAGAATATGACACCAGTCGTCAATCGTCGTATCGGACTTCAGATCAGTAATTTTGACGTTCCACTGGCCTTTTGGCTGGTCCCAACGAGTCTCGACGACTTGGTGCTCAGTCTTGATATGTTTGAGCAGGTCATACTTGACAGCAAACCCCTCAAAATATTCCTTGATCTCATCTGAGCTAGCTAGGACTGATGAGAAATCTGCCTTTGGCTCGAAGGAATATGTGTAATTATGCGAGGGGACATCGCATGCGCAGCCAGGGTAAGTATTCTCATACCAAGTCCCTCCGACTTCTGGGTTCTTCTCATATATCTCATGCTCTGTTAGTAAAACTCTTCCTTAAATATGCCATACGCACAGTCAATGAGTAATTCTGAAATGACCTCCTCAGCTTGTAGGCCAAGCACAGCCCAGAAACGCCAGCACCAATGCAAATGATCTTGACGAAGCGCTCATTGAAAATGGTCTCTTCCTTGGGCGGATCCATAGTATCGCCGTGAGGTTTCAATTGTTAAAGAGTGGCTTGAAAGTATTTGATAGATTTTTTTTGAAGTCTTGGGCTTGTCAAAAATCGCAGCACAACAACTACCATAATATTTTTCTGCACTATATATAGGATGGTCTTGGCGGAGGTTTTAGAGCTTCTTATAACTTGCAAAGTGAAACCAATGAGTCATCAGTCGGTCTCCTCTTATCACTGTTGACTCTGGAGCAATTTAGGTAGTCATTCACTAAGGCATCTAAGTTACGAGCAAGATGTGCCATTAGCAGTCGGGACCAGTGGCTGATAGCTTGGATTCACCATACAAAAGATGACACTTACCCTACGGGTCTTGGCATGCGTCGATCAGTGAAAATCTCCGTGTCTGCAAAAATCCCCCGATTAGGATGCATCTTCCGCCACTAACGCCGCTGTCACTGTCATGAGGAGATGTTGTCTAACATCTCTAAGCATTTTGCAGCTGACAAACAATTTGATGTTACATATTACACACTTGAATTGTCTGTAGACTAATATTCGTACGATGAATCTTTCGTCGCAGTGTCAACGCGCGTCAATGAAACGAGATTTGGTTGCTTTTTCTGCTGCATCATGCAAAGGTACCTTGACCCAGCAATTTCAGCGGAACAGGAAACCGTTTCGCCGGCGTATATCGATCCAATCCAATGCCTGGCTGTCATGGGTATGTCGCCGATGTTTAACCTTGTTTGCTTTTGTCAATTGAGAAATCAGGCAGGAATAGTTTCCACCTTCTAACTCGGTCAATCGTATTTCTTGGCTGGCACAAAATCGTACGTCAGGTTCAAGTACCCTGCCGCTCATTACTCATGTGGAAACGCTTCGGCGGGCCGCGGTATCCGATCACAGCACATGGGACTTGCAGAGATTTTCCATTGGACCATGTATCCTTGTCCTGGCACTGAAGGAATCATTTACTCCGGTTTGGGTGTCACGCAAAAGGGGCACGGTTCAGGAGAGATCGTCAGGAAGTCTCCCCGGAGACAACGATCTCTTTAGTTCGCGGGGACTAATCGTAGTCTCGGGTGTATCCGTTTGATTGACTCACTAGCAATGATGCGACAAGTACGGAGTAAGATGGAAGACTGTCAAGGTGCATTTTTAGATCTAAGAAAATAACTCAACCAACGCAGACTACCATCGAGGATCTCGCGGCGGCGTATACGTCCCCTGGACTGCCTCGACATCAATACGCTGCTCCACCCTAATACCACTCCGAAACTGACGCGGCTGTTCCGGTAGAGAAGGCAGGTCTTTCTGCACGATCTCCTCTTGGCTTTCGGACCGAGAGACCACGTTGGTTATTGAGTAAGGGTCATGCACTTTGCTGTTATTCGCGCGCCCAGACCGAAGTTCATGGCTCTCGAGCCGACTGCCGTTGTAGTGCGGCGTCTGAGAGTTGCCCGTCTTGTCAGTGGCGTAGCCTGCCATTACCCAGAAGCGGCGCTTGAGGAGAGGTGTAACCATCGGGGCTTGGCCGACGAAGATGCCGACGCAGTCTTCGCGCATTGACCATAGAGCTGAGACGCCTTTTTGGTTCAACTGACTCGTGTTAGTGTTTGTTGGTCTGAGAGTGGGATTCGGGTACTTGCGTTGAAGATGAGGACGAAGCGGAGGATGGCGGCGAACATGCAGAAGAAGCCCAAGCTGAAGAGAAGGAAGAGACCAAATTTCTTGAGGCGATTGGTTTGAATGCCGACCAATACCTATACTCTGTTAATAGATGTCAGAGAGGGGACAGTAGTCGTCGTACCGGAATTGGTATAAGCATGATACAGATATCCGTAGCCAAATTAAAGACCAAGATCACGACAAAGAAGGTAAGATTCTGGGGAACGCATTGGCCTGTCGGAGTTAGCAAACCATTCAACAAATCCGGTGCCTCAATACTAACGTCCTGGATCTGGCCAAACTTGCCAAAGGTGATGAAACGGTCGACACGTAGCGGCGAGCGTAATGATGATAACCACCACTGACAAAATCACCACGACCATCAACGGCTTCACGAACCTCTCCGTCCAAAGACCCCTCACAACACGACTGTAGAAGCACAGCATGTTGAACTTGAGCGTCCACAGAATAACCACATACCCAGTCAACCCAAGCAGAAACATCTGCGAACCATACGCCCACTTCTTACTATCCTCCTCACTCATGTTCTTCCTCTCCTCGAAGGTCAAATCGGAGGTATGGCGGCCCTCGGCGCCTTGGACAAAGACTTGGCCAATTACGGGTGCAGCAGTCCACATTCCCTACCATGAACCGTTAACGATCGAACACGTCAGTCAAGGGATGGAGACTCACAGCGACTGCAATAACGAGGTAATCGTCCCAATCGTAGTTCCTATAACCAACCATTTTCGTGCGACAAAAGATGCGCGCCCCGATCATGGCGGTGCCAATAACGTAGAGGATCCATATCTCTGCGATTTGACCAGCCAACGCAGTCATTGTAACGAACGGAAGAAAAAAATGCTTAACGAAGAGAAAACGGCAACTGCAAGCAGCTGAACGGGCTAACAAATAAGCATATCAAGGCATGTATGTAATTGAAGGAATGGCGACGTGATCCTTTAGAATTTCTCTTTACATCTTAAAAAGCAGGAATTGAAACCCCGCGGCATGTTTCCAATTAAGCTTCATCCCTATATTCGCCCCCGACGGAAGATAAAACAATCCATAGCCCAGCAATTAACTACAAGCAGTCAGACCTTTTCCCTTCCCTGCATCTTTATGCCTCGGAGTTAAGACACACAGTTGTAAAATTCCTTTTTCTATTGTTACATCTTGTCTTACGCTCTGGCGAGTCGGTGGATACGCCAAGGTCTTAATGGAGGGATCCTGGGGTGAACATCACATGTTTTTTAGGCTTTTTATGTCAGGGCCCGCTGGGATGTAACTGTTCTGGTGGGATTGAGATCCCTGGGTTTGTGAACTGCAGATGTCAGGGGCATTTCCAGATTCAGATGCTGGGTCTGTTGGTTCTGTATCTTATGCTACTGATGACGCTTCAGTTATGTCGGCAGTTGATTCGGGAGAAACAGGTCATGGCATGATTGCAACGTGCACAACCGGACTTTGAGAAATTATAGCTGCATGGCAGTATGATAGATCAGATACTCCGTTACGAATATTGCCCAGATACAGTCTTCCCGGACATGACCCGGCTGATGGTGATGCTGTCGTAAGCCCCAGTTGAGAGAACAGCCCCCGCGCATGAAACGACAAACCAACATGCACCGGACCAACAGTTCTCATTCCCCGTGAGCTCAATATAGAACCAACACTGTTTCAATCCTCTGAACAAGGAAGGTGACTGCATCGCCGATACTATTTATTCGTCGGCCCGTTCAGACTCAAATCTCCCAATGCAATACACTCCATTCCTTCTTTTCTTATTTTCGGCATAGCACTTCCGAAAATGTCCGCCCCCATCCGAGTCGCTGTCACGCAGGCTGAGCCTGTGTACCTTGACCTAGCTGCATCCGTGAAAAAAGCATGTGGTCTTATTGCCGAGGCGGCGCAGAACGGGGCGAAGCTTGTTGCCTTCTCTGAGTGCTGGCTACCCGGTTATCCTGCGTGGATCTGGTATGTTTATGTTTCGCTTACAAGATTGGCTTGTGCGTTTTGGCTAATCTCGGTAGGGCTCGATCTGTGGACTTTGAGCTGCAGACGAGATACATCTACAATTCACTGCCGATTGAGTCTGAGGCTATGGATATGGTTAAAGCAGCTGCCAAGGAAAACTCCATCGCTGTTGCTCTTGGCTTCTCCGAGAAGAGTCCCTCTCATAGTTTGTACATTTCACAGGCTATTATCTCACCTCAAGGCGAGGTCTTGTTGCACCGAAGGAAGATCAAGCCCACTCACATGGAGCGCACTGTCTTTGGCGATGGTACCGGTGCTGATCTGAACAATGTCGTGGAAGTGGACTTTGGAGCTGAGCATGGTAAGATCAAGGTGGGATGCTTCGCATGCTGGGAGCACACGCAACCACTCCTCAAGTATCACAGCATCTCGCAGGGTGAAGTGATCCATATCTCCATGTGGCCACCCATTGACCCCAGCATGGGCGTTAACCATCCTGGTCTGTGGAGCATGACGGCCGATGGGTCCCAGAACCTGTCCCAGACATATGCAATTGAGAGCACCACGTATGTGCTTCACTGCACGTCTGTATGCACGCAGAAGGGTATCGAGGTTCTGAAGACGCAGGATGGGTTAGCTTGTCGCCAGCCTGGTGGAGGCCATAGCTGCGTTATCGGACCTGATGGCCGACGCTTGACGGAACCATTGGTTGACGGAAAGGCTGATACTGAGGGTATTGTCTATGCTGACTTGGATTTGACAAAGGTTGTAGCGACTCGGGGATTTTTGGACATCGTGGGCCACTACAGCCGCCCGGATCTGCTGTGGCTTGGAGTGGATCGCCAGCCCAAGGAGAATGTTATTGCCAAGCAATACAAGTCTGCGGTACAAGAGGAGACAGAAAACACTGTCTATTGATAGATAGATTTAGTGTAGTCAGCGGTTATAAATCGGAACTAGAGCCGCAAATATCTGCATGAGCCTTACTCATTGCCCATGCTTCGTGGAACAATTACCTCATTGCACTTCTCTAAGCAGCTGTCCAGAAGTGTAAATTTTCCTTTACTGTAATCTCTTAGCAGCATAACTGTGGATTTAGTGTCATGTAGGATAAGCTGTTCATCTCACTGCGGCACTGATTTGTTTATCACGCTTATTCCAAAAGGGAACCATGTTGCGATCAGGATAAGCTGTTTGTCTCACTGTGGCACCGATTTGTTTATCATACTCAAAACGGAACCATGTTTCGATCGGGATGAGCTATTTGTCTCACTGTGGCACTGATTTATTTATCATGCTTATTCCAAAAGGGAACCATGTTTCGACCGGGATAATCAAGTCGGAACCAGGAAAATGACACGTGTAATGAATCACGGTAACAATGAAAATATAAACCGAGAGGCCATCTCTTCCGTCATTGTGAGAACCTTTTGATTCTTCTAATATTCGTATGTCGTCATTGCCTTAGCAAAGATGCCTGGAAAGTTGAATCTCTCAAAACTTGACTCTGGGACCTTCCATTCCCTCCACCATAACAAGAACAAGACTGGACCAGGGGTCGACATCCGTCAGCAATACTGGAACCAAATTGTTGGATCAACGCTAGAGAGATTCCTATCCAGTGCCGAGTATGACTCCCAAAGTCAATCCCGCATTCTTGACCAGTTCTCGAACCTTGTCGCCCCATCTCTCGGTTCGTCACCCGCGCTTGGAGAGCCAATATGGAAGAGCTTCATGACAGACAACAACTGTCCAGTGGAGCTGAGCTGGGACTTTCATACTGGCAATAGTCAGCCAACAATACGATACTCTATCGAGCCCATTGGTCCTGAGGCAGGGACTGCTGCTGATCTACACAACGAAGAAGCTGCTGCAGATTTCGTCAGAAGAGCAACCCGGGCATTTCCAGATATGGATACAGCCCTCTTCGATCACTTTTATGAGTACTTCAACGGACGATGGAATGCTGATAAGCCAGAGGGTCACCGCAGCACCATGTTCTGGGCATTTGACTTGAAAGAGTCCATCACTACGAACAAGGCGTACTTCTTCCCCGGTCTTGTCGCTCACGCAATGGATAAGTCAACGCTTGAAGTTGTGGCGGATGCCATCACTTCTGCACCAGGATGTCAACCGGAGAATATCAGCTCCTTCTCTAGCTTCGCTACGTTCGTCCACGAGCGTCAGCACCTAGGCCTTGAAATGGACATGTTGGCATTGGACTTGGTTCCCGTCGAGAAGTCAAGACTGAAGATCTACTTTCGAGATAGACGGACTGACTTTCGATCAGTCACAGAGATGATGTCACTGGGAGGCAGGATACATGGCCAAGAGTTTGACGTTGGCATGAGAAATTTGAGGAATCTCTGGGAAGCATTATTGGGGATGACCGGGGTGTCTGAGGATATTCCCCTCGCACACAAAAGCCATCGGACAGCAGGTATTCTCTACAACGTCGAGTTTCGCATGAACAGCACAACTCCAAAGGTCAAGATCTATATACCTGTCCGGCACTACGCGAAAAGCGACTCACAGATCATCGAGGCTTTGGGAGACTTTTTGGCAGGCCAGACGAGCAGGTTATCAGATGTTGTGAGCGATTCGATTTGGACAAAGAGGTATTCAGATTGTTTATACAGTATTTTGTGAGTAACCAGTCGCCTTGTACTACGTAAATCAGACGTGGCTAATAATCACAAGCGGAGAGGAGAGGCTCTCGAATTGCTTAGGGGTTCACACGTACGTTGGCTGCTCAATACAGAGCGAGGGCGACCTTCGTGTTGTTGCTTATGTTAACCCTCACCAATAATTGTCCCACAAACGAGACTGTAAATACCAGGGTCTAGTTAGGAGTAGTATCATGAAAGAAATAAAGTAGAGATGAGAACTGGATTTATCTATTGGATAGAAACTCGTCGTATACTACCATCAATGTTGAAATCGTCCACTAACTCCGTGGGCCATCCAGGAACGGCAATTGAACGGAAATCGAGGTTAGGGTTGGGACCGTCCAAGATTGCATCCAGATCATCTTCGCTTGAGATAGGAGATACATGATTTAATCTGTGTAGTGTCTTCCAGGCCATCATCTGCTTTATCTGGGATTCTATAGCCTCCCTTGGAATTCGTATCTGCACTGCCAAGCCTTCCGGCCACAATACCTTCTTTTCGTGTGGCACGAAGAGGCTTCCGCTAAATGGCCGGGCATGTGGCCACATGTAAAAGATTGCTCGGTCATACACCGCATAGTCCTGCCAAAGCATACAGTGACCTGAAACACTCCCATATTCTCTACCATCTTTTTCACGAGACGAATATTTCGACAGGATGTCCACTAGAAGAAGATAGTTGGGATAACTTTTTTGTCGTCGCCTTTCCCTATCTCGAATAATAGATGCATCCTCAAACGCTTTTTGGCAACTGCAATTCTTGTCTGGACTTGAACCAGAACAAGTCTGCCCGACAAGTCGCCATTTATTAACAGGATTGTCCCACCATTTCGAACGGATTGTTGCCGCAAGAGCTTTTGTGAGAGTTACCAAAATATATTTGTCATCTTCAACCTGGGGACTGAAAGACGTAGGAATGCAAAGGCTCAAAGAAGCCAATAACCCGGGTTCAATACTCTTCTGCTCATTTATTAAACTCATCAGAATGGACTTGAGAGTGCAATCCGAGCCGTGGCCAAACCTCAGCCTCGCTTTGAATGAGCTGATTCTCGTCGGGTTATCAGCCCATATATCAGTTGATGTATCGTCCTTGGTGAGAGCTTGAAGTTGAGTATGGAGATTATATCGTAGGCTCCCCAAATTCAAGTTCTGGCCGCCCCGAAAGCCTGCTTGATCCCTCTTCTCGCAATCGTCCCATTCTTGTATACTTCTGCGAAGATACAACCTTTGGTCTTGGAACACCACATGTCGGCAGACTCCCACAAGTTTATAAGTGTTGTTGTCAATTTCATGAGACATTACTAGGAAGATCGGGGAACCGTTTTCTTCATTCAAGCAGAAAAGATGATCTCGAAAGGGGACAATCAGCTCGTCGAGTGGGATGTTTGACGATAACACCAGATTCGAGTGACGACCTGAAACAGTGAATGGATGCCAACCCTTAATAAGTTCAACATCCTCCATCTTTCGAGGAGAGCTTTCAAACTCCAATAAATGTATGAGGTCGATGGATAATGCGCCAGTCGATGAGTCAACAGTGGTGCCAAGATACCACGGCGTCCCTCCGTGATGCACTTCATTGTGACCAACGATACTTTGGCAGTCTGGCAGTCGCAGTTCATTCTGAGAGGAATCATGATAAGCGGAAAGTGAAAGATCGGGCATCCAAGATGGGAATTTAGAATAGTTGCGTAAGCCAGCGGCAAAACGCAAAACACCCAGGTCCCTCAACTCAAGAAGTGTATATGAAAAGAGCCCAATGACCATCTCTCTAAATGATAAGGAATAGTCCGGACGCAGCACAGCGTCGGCAGACTTATTGCTGAGCAAAGAGAGGATACCAAAGATACTATCGCGCGGATCAGCGCACTGGCACATGTGTGTTGCTCGAAGGATATGAAAGATATTAGTTTCCTGCAATCTCTGTAGACCAACATTCTGGAGCCATGGGGCGGTAGTTGAGTTCCAATCCCAGTTGTTATGGGCCTCTAGAGATCTCATCGTAGTAGAATCCATCCAATATTCTGAATCTCCGATCTGAAAAGCCACTCTTCTGGCCAAAACGAGCTCTTGGACAACCCAAATGCGACTAAAGTACCGCCTGCAAAGGATCTCGCGGAAAGAGTCAGGCGATATTCCAGTAGGTAATTTAGAATTGCTCAGTACCAGTTCCTTCTGAGCCGGATAACCTGCCGGAATGGTTGTTGCCATATCTGGGCCGAGGTAAACCACGACTCGATGACAATTCTTGTACATTTGTGACATTTTTATTACTTGTGAATCCCTTTCCTCAACGTCATTCTGATTGATGCAGATAGCATCAACCCAAACAGCACGAGTTCCTATCGGAAGCCGTAGTGATTGCAGCATAGACCAGCAGTTCTGGGTTTGGAGAACGACATCCCAATAGCATCCAATATATAATGGTCTGCACTTGGAGTTGTCACCATTCTCTCCAGCCCAAGTGTAGGATGTCGACTCGTATTGCGGAGATCGGCCATCCTGATGTACCACTAACTCGCCGTGTATAGGGGTGTCACAATCGGTAGAAGGGCTTAGAAAGAGTAGTCTGAACTCGTCTTTCCCCAATCTCGAGGAATATATGGGAGACTGAGAGGCCTTTTTGTCATCTCTCGGTTCGATGACAGTGTCCCCTTCAAGCTGTACGATTCTCGTAGAATGTTGCTTGTATTCAACCGAACTAGGCCAACGGAGGTTTAACTGCCCTAGAGGAGGGTCTGGTGGAGGTTGGATAAAGGAAGGAATCGCTCTTTGCTGATTGATGTACTTTTCTAGGTCGGGTACGCTATCGCATGCCTCACAGCGTGGAGTGTTGCCAGTAATAACAACTCTTGGCTTAGAGCAGATTTCTTTATGCCAACGAGGCATTTTGAATGTCCTTTTGCGTTAGAAATGGGTAGATTAGGGATTACAGTTTGAAAATGTCTGTCTGAGTGCTGGTGATATCTACCCCGCTTTTGCAGCCTGATCTTCTTGAGATGGTCCTTGGGCTGTATTATTTGCAGCTGCGTTTAAGAACCAATGATATTCCTGATATGCAAAGTTGGGTACTTTTTTTCTGCGTGACCCTCTCTTAGAAACTCAACCTCTTAGTTGACAGAAGGTTCCTGAAATCAGCAAGTTGTTACCCGCTGAGGCAGTCTGACCTTAACAAAGGAGACAGTATATGGGGATTATGGTCAGGCCTCTCCCAACCATGGATACTCTGCTTTGGTACTCTTTGAGAATTTGTGAACAGCTCCTCATTTGGTCTAGTGTCCTCAATTCAACCCTTTTGAGGCTTCATGAAATCTTTATCATACTTCAAAACCCAAGCCCAATCCCCAAGTCGGTCTTCCTGGACGCAAGTGAACAGCGTATATGATATGAACTGGCTCAGGCCCAGTGACTGTGGTCCACCAGCTGCCTGAACTATGCTCGCTGCCCCGTGAATATGTTGTAAAGCCATTGGAATGTTCCCGAGAAGCATCTACACTTAGCTGTGAATATTTGCTTCCGTACACTAGTCGAATGCAGATTTGAATAGGAACGCTTACCTCGTCAAATGATAGAACCAAAGCACTCGACACCGATCGAGGACTCATTGCCATTGGCTGCATCGCAACGTCCTTTCGGAGTTTTGCCAGGTGCTCCAATTTATAACGAATAGCTATCTCTTCAAATTCGGTCTTCGACTCCACCACAGACAAATGGCGAGAAGCGGCCAAGAGGAACCCTCTGATGAATTCGGCGTCTTGGGAGGATATGACGATCCAATTATCTCTAACATATTTATGGTACTGACGTATGGTCCTCGCTATTGGGCAGTGAGCGCTTAGATACGGCATCACGATCTTGATATCTGTTTGGTCAATAAGCTGGGAGCTTCCAAGTGGGAGAACCTAGGAGAATGAGACTATAACTTACAATGTTCAAACATGAAACATTCATCTTCTGTCAGAGTTGAAATGAAGTTGATGTATGGTGATAACATTGGCTGATGGATGTGAAGTTCCGCTGTAGATAGAGTCGCTTGGTTGTATGGAGCCAAGCTCTGGTTTAGAGGCTGGCCTTTTGGGCTCAAGACTCTCATTGTGTGCTTTTTTTCTTCCAAAACAATCCTTTTTGCTTTTCTAGGTCCGCGTAGCTTTCGTGCTCTAGCGTGTGCCACCTGGGCAGAGTACGAACGAGCTTCGCGTTTTGACTCTCGGAGAACCTCAGGGCTTGCATTATGCACCACCTGAATGAATTTCATTGCAACAAATTCAGATGAGTTTCTTATACGTATATAATTACTAGGAATGCCTTGTCGAGTTCAAGGCTGGATGAGCCTTTGTATTCGAGGGGCCTCTGCGTAGACGGACGGTGCGAAATTCGGCATTTGTCAGCATGAATGATGCAGCTGAATATTGATCCTACTTAATAGGGACTAGCGACGGATTGGATAACTAATCACAAAATCAATTTTCTTTAAACATGATATGGAAGAACATCCCCAATCTCCGCATAGACAGCTCCAAGGGCGTCTGCGACCTCATCAGGCAACGGTCCGTCTTCAATCGCATCAATGTTAGAGTTCAGCTGCTCCACGCTCGAGGCACCAATGACGATAGAATCGCCAAGCTCTTTGCTCAGAGCTCCGTGGTGAGCGGTCCACCTAAGAGCCGCAGCGTGGCCGCTAATTCCGTGTCGAGCAGCTGCAGTCAGCGCTTTCTCCGTGGCCTCCGAGATGGAGGGTTTGAGATAGCGGTTAGAGTATAAACCTCCAAGAAAAAGCTAATAAATATTAGTACCTGCATAAATGGATCTGTGAACACGTACGGATTGATCAAAGCGGCCACCAGGTCGAACGTTCTTATGGTTACCAGCAAAGAATCCAGCTCCAGCGGGACTAAAAGCATAGAACGCGATGCCGTGTTGTCGCAGGGTTGGAAATAGTTCCTTCTCGGCGGACCTCGCGATCGGATTATACTCTCCTTGATAGACGGTGGGTTTGACGAAGCCGTTTTCTTGACAAATCTTGACAATAGTCTCGACCTCTTGAGCTGTATGTTTGCTGATACCCCAGTACTTGATCTTTCCTTCTTTATGAGCCTGATCCATGGCCTCGCAGGCTTCTTTGAGGTCAGTCGCCCGGTCAGGCTGGTGCAAGTACTCGATATTGATCTGCCGGATTCTCAAGGCAGTCAGGGAATCATTAATGTCTTTGAGGATGTTCTCCTTGGAGTGAGCCCCGTCGTGAAAAGAATTGACCTTTGTGTCAATGATGAATTTCTTCTCAGGAACGTTTCCGATCTTTGGCTCGGATGTACCGGGCGCATGGGGTGAGTAGATGCGTGCAGTGTCTAATTGGGTATACCCTCGTTTGGTGAAGGCGTCGAGAAAGGCAATGACATCTCTTGGCTCGTGGAATCGTACCATAGGATCAGCATTGCCGTCGCCGACCTGTGAGTGAGTAATCAGATATGGGACATTCTTGAGACTAAAGAGGATGATTTAGCGTACGTTTGCTACTCCCAGGACAATATTAATCTTTGGGGACTTTGAGATAGACATGGTAAGTCCGCTTATGCGAGTAGGAGGGGCTTAATGACTGTAATAGTAAATGAAACAGGATGATAGTGGAAGGCTTTGTATTTTGATGGGTTTGGAATTATCCTGCCTTGGACATTTACGGCTCTTTATACTTCGTTTGTCTACTCGAGGGTTTCTCAGAATACCTAGGAGCGATGTCTCAGATTTGATCTTTCCTCATTAGGAAGGTTCAGCATAAAATAAGTTTATAAGCTAACGTACTTCAAGAAATCATGCGCCTCAACATCAAATCGCATGTCGTCCACCAATCTCTTGACAGAGTTTGCCCGTCAGTGCCGAGGAACCGGAAGTGCTGGCAAATCGTATCACAACCTAGACTATTGGCTTACCCACTGGAATTTGATCCTTCTTTTTCAGGCAAGATCATTTACTCAGCGGGGAAGAATCCACGCCAGCGCCAATGGGCTTTTTTCTCGGTGCGTAACCCTTCTGTTATGTCTTAGGGTGGATTATCAGACTCAGCTTTACTCAGCTTTCACCTACGCACGTCAAAGAAAGCAGAACCACCGGGAAAGGGATCTCAGCTTGTACGGATGCAATATGTACTCTAGGTATGCTAGGTCTAATACTAATACAACAAGAAACGAATGTGGAAGCAATCAACCATCTGATAACTCGGAAAACACGAAACAAATAAACATCTAACAGGATATCTGGTTACAAAAGGGATATAAAAGTAGAAACGACAGGTGTTACTGAAGTGGATAAACGGGGCGGTAATGGTGGCCAAGTCACGCTTAGTTAGAGTAATGGGCGACATAGCCGACTTCCATCATGCTACCGTAGCCGTCGCAGGTGTTGCCGTTGGGGTATCCAGGCTAATATACTGTCAGCTTATGTTCGAAAGATATTGTGAATTTCTCGATGACTTACCCAAGTGCCACCGACAGCGACATTGAGAATGAAATACATGGGACTATGACACAACGTATTCCAGACTCCCTGGTTGTTGATTCTCGCACCCGAGATCTGGTGGAACTGCTGTCCATCCAGGAACCAGGTGATAGTCTCATCTCGCCAGCTGCTCTTGGCGCGGTTGAACTCAATCCTCCAGGTATGCCAATCTTGATTTGGCAGCCCGATCGTTCCACCGATTCCATTACCCTCGTTGCAGATGCCACCGGGGTAGACATCGCAGTGCGCAGTTCCGTATCCGGTCAACTGGCCGTTGACAGTCTCCATGACATCAAGCTCGCCACAAGAAGGCCAACTACCGCCGTTACGGAGAATGTTTCCGAGCATCCAGAAAGCAGGCCAGATTCCCTGTTTATTGTTGGTTGAACAAGAGCCAAATCGCAGGTTGGCCTCGGCTCTTGTGATCTTGCCTGCCTGGGGGGTGAAGACATATTTGCTCTCGACACGGCCAGAAGTCCAGCCCTTAAGGGCCGAAGCATCTCGCCACGGGACAAGCTGCAGGGTATCGCCGCCGCTTCGTTGGACGTTGCGACTGGATGATGTGTAGACCTCGAGTTCCGCGTTGACGTTGAGGTATCCGGTTATAATGTTCCATCGACTAGTGTCAGGTAGAGTGCCGGCAGCGCCAGAGAAAGAATCCTGCCAGACGCGAGTAAAGCCACTGTATCCTGGGGCATCCCAAGCCAGAGCGGTCGCGGAGAGCGACAAGAGTGCTGTAAGGGGTTGCTTGAAAAACATCTTGAAGGTAGTAAGAAGTTCTAGTAAGTAATATTCGAACGAGACTAATAGGTAAAGTGCTTAGAATGAAAATGGTGGCGCTCAAACTGTTCAATCTTATAGGATAGGGGGAAGGATGGCACTTGGTACGTAGTTAGCTATATTCCCTATCTTAATATTCCAGTGCCATGGGTCATATCTATCATGCTAGCAGATGCAAGGGCCCGAGATCTCATGGCTCAATGCCGACGGACCTGCATTGACAGCCTCCCGCATGTCATGCTACTAGCGTATCGATCTAGTGATCGCGTCACTTCTAAAAAGTGAAAACTCCAAGCCAAGGAACAACTCCGACAGATAAGTGTTTCTGCTCAAAGAAGACTTCTCGTGCTCAAGTATCTCAATACAATGATTCTCCATCTCCCAGACATGATCCAAAGTAAAGTCACAACTCAACCCTCAATGACAAGAATTTTCGCATCCCTCTCCCTCTGATCAAGAAGCGTGACCTATCAGAGCGTTACATCAGTCGCTCGCAAATTTCATGCCCTACAACCCTGCCGGGAGGAATATTTCCCGAGAAAGGAAACTAGCCCGTGCTGGTTAGAGTGATTGGCCCGAGGTCCGGGGATGATGCACCCAAACCGGACTAGAGGTCCAGTCATGACCTTCCAATTCCATTCAGGATAATCTAAATGGTCACTTGATTTGCTAGAGCTTTTGTTTCAGCGCGTAGAGATGGTCCAGTTACTGGCGAGACAGGTGACCTCCTCATGAGCGTAAGATTAAAAGGCACGAGTCTGCGCGTTTCTCATTAGTACCGGTGGATGATCGCAACTGGCAGGTTACATTGAAGTCATTTATACAGTTGCTCGTTTGAGATATGGACAGAATTTATTCAGTATCCCTGTTGACAGCCATGCCTCGGCCCTTGATGCTTGAGGATGAGGTAGCGATAAGCTTAACCTAATCTCAAAAGTCAATTCAAGAAATGAAGTTAATTACTTGAGTGCTATATGCATTTCAGGTAAAACACTCGAATCGCTGTTCGTTCGAGTCGCCATAATTTCGTAGATCAACATCATCCGGCCTATTACATGTGAGCCGGTTTGGCTTATTTTCACATCATCACTGGTAAATCGCGTGCTGCAGGGTACTCAAGTCTGGAATCATAGCGGGGTTTGCGACTTGCTAAAGTAGTACTTGTCTTATCGCAATCTGTACTTCTTATCACAAGTTAATGCACCAAAATCAGGCTGATACATGGCATTGACCTATAGCTCTCCCCTCTATTTGCGTACTTCACTAACGCCACGACTCCGCCATCACCAGGCAGATTCGAGGCAGACAACAAGGCCCCAATCCTCCTCGCTTATCGTTATCAATACCTTTGGAGCGTCATCTTACATTGAAACCGGGTTCTAAACGCATCCCTATTACGAAGTCTTGCAAACTTGTCTAGCGACTCTCAATCGGTAGCAGAGGTCACTGGCCCAACAGCATTCGGGATCCTCGCCTCTCTAGCATCAGCAGCAGAAGCTCAACCATCTGGCAATCGAAGGAGAGAGAATGACATCTTCGGAGGCAATGTCGATATCGTTCGCTCTATTCCCGCCGTATGTCTCATCGATTCAATCTTTGACTTGCTTGTACTGGCCGGGGGTATTTCGAGATTTTTCTCGTCACATAATTCCATTCGACAGACTCGTCGCAACTCACCAAAAGCGACTGGCCTGGTCATCAGAATAGCTTTGACAATATTTACCGCTCTGCCACAGACTATCAAAGTCTTTAGTCTCCAGGGCGTACCTGCGACGCAAATATGTGCTTTCATCTTCTTTGGCACTATTACCAAGCTCCTAGTATCCATTTGTGGATGGGAGCCCGAAGGGAACCCCCAAGAGAAGGATAATTCAACCTCAATTGATGTCTTCTTGTCATCAGTATTCCAGGCGCCATTCGAGTTCTGGATATGGTTCAATATCAGCCGACAAGCCTCCTTCAAACTTTCTTCTGATCTAGTAAATCTTTGCGACTGGGCGGCGACGGTTGTTAGCTCCTCTGTAGTATTGCAGGTAGTCATATGGATTGCTTATCTGCTCGCACGACGACGCCTAGACCTCTCTAGATCATTGTATGTAGTACCGATGCGAGGCTTTTACTTGCTCATGGTGGTCCTGGGGCTTGCAAGACAGCCTTCCTCAAGAAATACATCGCAAGCGACGATCAAGCCGCCACCGAGGTGGATGGATGTATTCAATTATAGTTCGGGTTTAATCATCTGTACCGGCATTGTCAGCATAGCTATCGCCAAGCTACTGGAGTCGATTGGAACTCTCTTAGCATTGGTGTTGTCTCGTGGTAGCTTGGAAGACGAACAGAGCGGGCAACCGGAGGTACAATCCATCTCGAGTCGAGATACCGCTGAAGAGCAGCATGAGACCAGGTCCCAGATCTTTGCGGGTCATCCTGGAGCATGGCTAGGACGAATAGGCGTTGCCCCAGATCAATTGGTTATGCGGGGCCTCAGGTTGAACACGACCGCCAGTACAAGCATTGCGCTGACGGTGTTTAATCTTATCACTACTGTCTTCTACTATCTGGTTCATTTTAATGGGACTGGGACGAAAAACCCCAGTTGGACAAGTGTCTTGGGTTAGGGTTAGACCCTTTGCCTATTGTATAGCAAGCTCTGGGCCAGGAGGGTTAAGATAGGACCAAAGGGTATTACGATGAATAAATGGAGCAGGGACAGTCTAGTTGCACCGCTGATATACAATTCTATTTATAAAACAGCCATAACTTGCAGAAAAACAGGCTTATTCCAAATTAGAATACCAGACATAAGAAAACCTTCCAGAACACCAAATCACAACCCTCATTGACAGTCTTGTATATCCCCCTCTCTTGGCTGCTACATCCTCTTATTACCAGGGTGCGTAGTAGCTGAAACATGTACACGAACTCAGGAGTGGGAGGGCTCACGTCGATGCTCTCGTCGAGGTTCGTATCGGCCTGCAGGCGATCTACGTGATCTGTTCGAAGGCGATCTGTGTGATCTACTGGAATGTCCTCTCCGTGACCTGTCTGAAGGTTCTCTGCCAGAAGCATCTCGGGATGTACTTGATTCAAGATCCATCAGTCTGACTGACTTGGATCGATGGTCGGCACGGCCATGGATGGCCGTGGCATAGATACCGGGATGGATGACGGAGAGAAGAATGACAGAAATGGCGATCATACTGGCGAGAGTTTAATGTTAGATAAGGGGCCAGTTGAAGGAAAGAGATGGACTTGACCTACCAGCCATCGAGGATCATGAACTCAACCTCTTGTCGCATCATGTGTCCACCGACGCCGCCGGCCAACTCCGGAATACTAAAACTGTTAGGCAAGGGTACGCCGATATGCGTATGGGATGATGCTGCTTACCGGTAGACACAACGGGTGAGAACGAGAAGGAACACAAGCGTCAGAGAGATTAGAAAGATGCTGAGGTCTTTGGGTAGATGTCGAAAGACACTTCCACGTTCTCGACGCATACGCAAAGCAAAGTCAGTAGCAAGAATGCCTGCAATGGCCATGACGATAGCCTGAAATGCCACGCCAAAAACCATGATTACCCTACCAACAGTTCCAAGAGAAGGATACTTCTCCGTCATCGACGCCATAACACCACCAACGCACTGCGAGAAGAACCCCAGCATATCAGCTGTAACAAACGGCCATGTCCAAAGCCTCGCTGGAAGCTTGGTATACTGCTCCCCAAAGTACTGCACCAAAGCTCGAAGCGTCATGTACAGCGCTGCAGCGAGGAATGATGGGCCAACCATGAGAAGAACGAACTGGATTGAGGTAGCTGCACCATCCCACGGGTTCTTCGACATGAGAATTCGGCCGGCGTAGCCGCAGCATTCGACCAGACTGCCGATGAGGACGAGGATGGTGTAGCCTTTCCATAGACGCCAGTAGCGGATGAGGAAGTAGACTTGGACGAGGGTGCAGATGCCGAAGACGACGCCGAAAAAGGTGTTGCCGCCCATGTTGGGGACATAGCCGTAGATAGTGTCCTCGAGGGGACAGTCGGGAGAAATTTCCTCACATCGTTCTCTTTGAGTGTTGGTCATGTTGTTAGTCAGATGCTGGAAACAGGCGATGAAAAGTGAGTTCAATGAATGGTTGGAAGCCGAGGTTCCTCAGTCGTTGGATAGGATATAGTGCTGGCTTGCTATGAAGATTTAGTTCTCAGACTGGAACAACACAGCTCTTTTATCTTCGGCTGTTGATAATAATCGGTAACGGAAATCCCGTTGATTACATCAATGTGGCTATGGAAACAGGCTAACCGCGTCTCCCGGGAGGGCTGTGCCATTCAACCTTATATCAAAAACATCAGACGGCGGTATCGGGATCCCGGATCGTCAAGATTATGCTTAAACTTGGACATAAAGCCACTTGTGCAGGCCGGGCGGCAATTTTCAAGGCTAGCGATTGGCTTGTTGGTCGAACGTCAAGGGCCAGCGATTCGTCAGACGCTTGTTCGGGATTCCGAGAGCCTTATATGAGATGATGTCTACGCGTCCTTATTTTATGGAAACAGGATTTGGTATGTCATTGTGTGATTGGAAAATGGAAGACTTACGCTGATTTCAATATAATAACTGTGTGATCAGTTTTCGTGGAGATGTCGAAGTAACTACCTACCTAGAGTGTATGTATGTTTTATAGTTAAGCGAGTATCTCACTTCCAACAACTAAAAGTGAAGTCAGAAGGAATTAAACAAAGGATCCATTAAGTAAGGTAGAATGAATAATGTTAACAGAGGAAAATGCGGGGATTGACAATCTTGTCTGCTCGCCCAATGCTATGACCGACCTATGTAATTCAATTGCCTTGTAAGACAAAAGAGAGCGCCGCCTTCTGATTGATAGTGCACACGGAGTTTCCCGAGTCACGTAAGTTCTTTGCTCCAGCTAGTTGTTGCACAGTGAATCACCGGCATGTATGGTATGCCACTGCCAATCAGAAGCAATCGACGGCGTACATGGATGCTATTCGCATGTCGCTGAGATCCATCACTGAGGCCTCCCAGGTATACAAATCGCAATCCCTTCTCATCTTCACAAAAAGAGAAATCTTTTACTTCTTATCAAACCTGATTAAAAGGAAGTAAATATGATTGATGTGCCACATGACAGCCGTGACATATATCTGCGCCAAATGTAGAGGAATATTAGACACTGAGCGAGATATC
This sequence comes from Fusarium mundagurra, assembly GCA_013396205.1. Classification (NCBI taxonomy): domain Eukaryota; kingdom Fungi; phylum Ascomycota; class Sordariomycetes; order Hypocreales; family Nectriaceae; genus Fusarium; species Fusarium mundagurra. The sequence continues at coordinate 127,387 of JAAOAN010000274.1, read as the reverse complement.
AGGCGATGTAGACACGCCAGAGCAAGATCACGACGCCACAGATGTGCCAGTCGTTACTCCACACGTAGTTCGGAAGACAGGGTACTGAATTGGTGGTATTGTGAAACTTGTGTTGCAGCGTACTACGCAGCGGAGGAAGAAAATGATGGGCACCAATTTTGGTAATGCTGTGATGCAATGGCGATACTGGTCTAGACCTTGGTAGTAACCTCGAACTCTCTGCTAGAAAAAAGGACACATATGATTGCTGTAACACAAAGGGCTTCTCTGATGCAGTAATCTTTATTAGACTCAGAATCTGCCAAACAGCATCTGCTGAGTGATATTCACGCGAACACAAACAGTAGCTCATTCACTTATCATAAGACTTGGAAACAATACTTTTCAGGCTTCTGCACAATCAACTGCTTGTTATTCACCATATTTATATAAGTATATAAAGCTATAGTACCAACACTCAGCAAAACCTTTCCTCTCCCATCAATTTCCTCAATATACAACTCTAAATACCCAAATAAAAACACCAGACCTAGCAGAAAGTACAAATTGCTAGATAACACAATGTGTCATATCGTTAACGTCACTTTCCGCTGCTGCCGCTGTCGTGCCATCACCAGATCGAAGCAGGATTATGCAAAATGTGCACAAAACCCTGACCCCAATCAGCCCCTTTGCCCGCCATACAATTGTACGTCAAGTGATGTCGCACGGCCAGTCTTTTGGATGGAATGCGACGCGTGCGCTAGGGAGTACCAAACGTGGTACACGGCGCAGCAAGCCGGATTCTACTACGACCCTGATCCGCCATTTGAGATGATCAACATTTAAAACTGAATCATATGGTTTCGGAAAATGAGACTTAGTCACGGTCTCTCTTGGCGTATAAAGTCTGGCTAGCTAAGAAGATAGCCGTTTCCTTTTCTTTAAATAAATATCCATCAACAGAATTCATTGAAGTTTACAAAACCACGATATAACTAGTTCATAGCTTGGAAAACCTTCTTGAAAAATGTGTGTCATTGTTAAATATACTTACACCTGCTCCCGGTGTGGAAGAATTACACTGGAAGAGGAGCGTCGCCATTGTTGTGCGCGGGCTATATCGCATGGGAGAGATTGCCCCAGGAGCAATTGTGAGCAACGGAGCGCGAACTCGGTAAACCCTTGGCACCAGTGTAGATCCTGCATGGCAGAGTACAATGCATGGTTGGCTGCTCAGCGACAGGGACACTATTATCAGCCTAATCCACCATTCCTGTAGTTGAAGGTAGAATCCTAATCGAACAAGATCCACTGCTTGTTCATTTGCTCGAGAACGGGTCATATACCTTTTTGATAGTCTTATGTGTCACAGTCATTATAAAAGCGTCTCGTGAAATTTAATCTAGTGACACGTAGACGTTGCTCCGTTGTGATTAAATGAAGATTGAGACATACGTATAAAATCTCTATATGTTCTCGGTATCGAATCTGAGACTCTGCAACACTTCGCCCGTAATCTTCAGCAACACCAGAAGGCCATTATTCTCTCCTCAAACTACAGAGGGGGCATATTCTAGACCTCAAACTTACCTCAAAGGAGATAACTTGATAATGTGCTACAGGACAGCCATATTCTACAAGTGTGAACGCTGCGATAAAGACCTCGGTTCTGAAGTTGGCATTACAAGATGCATGACAGCCCTGCAGCAAGGAATCAGCAGCTGCAGTAATACTACCTCGACGGCACCCGTCTGGAGAACAAAACCTTGGACCAGTTGCTCAGCATGCACAAGAGAGTTTGATCAATGGCAGGAAGATCTGAGACGAGGGTGGCCCGTTCCTGACCCTTATCCTCCATTCCGACGTTACTAACTTGACGTTCATAAGAAGGTATATATTCTTTATATTCAGGAAGCTCTCGATTAAGCTCTCTCACTTATGTTTCGTTTTGATTGAATCTGTGATCCAGTGAATGATTAAACATAGAGCTTGTGATGTTAGCTGTACTTATGTTCTTGGTACCAGGCATGCTGTGTAGGACCACGGCAAATAATTGAGTGCACTTGTCATTGAGGTGATGCACAGATGGAAGGAGTCTTGATAATGAGTAATTCGCAACAAGCTAGCTAAGACATGAATTGTATATTGCCCGCCTTCACCACTACTCAGTAGAGTCACCTCAATGGCATCATATATCATTCTCATAACACATTGATAGCTCCAGGACGGCCCATAGCTAATTGATACAAACACTCGCTAATCACTGATCTTCTGAGTATTTATAAATCCTGTCATCATTCTTTGGAAGAACTCTTCTCATTTGGAACAAAGAAGAATCCCCGTTCGCTTAAATCACCTAGGACTCTACAACTATCTGATCCTGATTCTCATCAAACTAAGAAATCTCTCCAATCTCAAAAGACAAGCCCCGATATGTGCCAAGTCACAGACACGCTCCACCTCTGCGAACGCTGCAAGTGCCAACTAAAATCTAATATCCAAGTCAGACATTGTCCCAAAGCCAGGGACAAAGGCATTCATGTTTGCCTAGATGCGAAGTGGACAACCCCTTGGGAAATTCTGGAGCCGTTTAAACAGTGTGAGACATGTCTTCCGGCTTTATTTTTCTGGAAGTTGCGTGTAGATGAGGGTGACGACGTTCCAACACCTGATCCACCTTTCCCTGGGTTTGAGGACTATGGGAAGTGAGATCCTAGATAGCCTAGAAGAAGAACTTGCCTTCATATAATAGCCTTCAGTTTACCAGAAATACACTAATATGAGTACATCCTGCTCATACATCGTCGCTGATTAATCGATGAGTGCCTATGAAGAGGTTGATTCACTGATCTGAATTAAATTATTCTGTTTTATGTATTGTGTAACATGGGTTAATATTGCTCAGTTAGCCAATCGCATATTGAAGTTATGCAATACGGCGCGCCTGTATACTAGGTAATCCGTTATGTTACACTTTTGATACAATCTTGATTTCATCAGCGTGATTGTGAAACTTGAGTTACATATATAAAGAAAGGTAACGCTTACTGCATTCAGTGAAACACAAATTCTCATACGATGCAAACTTATCACCGCGAATCACTGATGGTCTCCAAGTGTATTTACTTCGTCATTCCCAGAGCCTGGAACATTTACGCTCTTTCGCCAACACTCTCATCGCGATCAATATCACCTCAAATAAATATAATATCGCTCAGCATATCAACGCGCCGATATGTGTGTCTGTGTCACCACTTATTTCCGGTGCTTACGGTGTGCTCAGGTGCTACGTAGCGAGTACAGCACCCAGAAATGCGCGAGAGCGGCTGCGGAGGGAAGGTGGCGTTGTAGCCTGGAGGATTGTACCGACGGGACAGTAAACCGACTGTTGAGGTGGCGCGAATGTGCTACATGTGAGAGGGAGTACGATCGGTGGCAGGCAGCTCTGAGGGCGGGAAGACCCTACTATCCTCACCCACCTTTTACCTAGAGAAGCAAGTCTAGGATGGGGCTTATTGAAGTTTGGGCTGTCAGCCTCGGGGAGTAACTTTTGTCTCTTGTGGTAGAGATTAGACATATCTCTTATGGTCTTGATGTAATTTTAGCTAGGTGACAGCTGACCTAATGGAGGAATTCTCCCATACCGCTGGCTCAAAAGATATACGATGTGTTGTTCTCCAGGTGGCGAGGCTCTTCCACCGCATGAAGCTAGTGTAGAAAGCCCCGAGGTTTGAGAGCTAGAAAATTGTATGGCTGTTGTCTGCGGCTACAGCCCCAACTTCTGATTTAACGATTTACTTCTGGCATTGAGGTCATCGCCTCCAAGTTTATAAACTCCATGAACAGTAGTACAGTAGATAGTCTGAGCATGTACACACATAGAACTTGCCGTTTCTGAACATGTTGTCCTAGCAAAGATCCGATGGTTCATATATCACCTGTCTATCATCTTTGAGAGATACGGGGATGTCCCCTGAATCAGGCATTGTCAGCTTACTTGCGTCGTTCAGATGTTTTGGGATCCATACCATCCGGAAGATCCCAGAGGCTGTGAAGGTGAGACGTTGAGCCTGATGCGCTGCTACAAAGCCATGGCCTTTGGATTATAAGATCTGATACACTATAGGGCCAAGGCATTTGAAATCGATATATTATCCTTGTGAGTCACTAGCCTTTTCCAAGTATATAAACCCGCCATCCTAGCGTCAAGAAAATCTCTCCCTCCGACATCAATATCAGCACTACACTTCATTGTGATTCCACACTACTATACTATCAATAACCTCTTTTTTAAGCTTTCTCATAAACTACTAGCTTACCATGTGCTGGCTTACAAACATCACTTACCGCTGCAGACGGTGTCAAACGTCGACTGGCGTCGGCCTTGACATCCGTCGGTGTGATAAGGCTCGCAGGGATGACAAGACACATTGTGACTCAAGTGGCTGCATCGAAATTAATCAGGACAGAAGTTCCCCGTTTGATCATTGCTCAATATGTATGGCCCAGTACAATGCCTGGGTGGCTTCGGGCAAATCATACACCCCAGACCCTCCTTTCTTCTAGCTGCCTGGAGGCCCGATGGCATGTATCCAATGGAATGAAACATCATGCATAGAATGGCTGTGTAGAGCCTGTTAGAAAAGGGCCCATGATGATTGGAGCCGATATTAGATAGCTGAAATAAAGAACCTGGTATTGTGATAGCCTGTGAGAAAAGTGATATGAGACCCTTGATCAGCAATAAACTGCGACCATAACTATGGCTATACTCAATATACAGCGCCTAGCTTTCATACGTCTTGTTCTCGGTCAATTTAACAGCTGAAATGGCTAGTCGATCAAAGAAGATCCTATGACTTCGCTTTGTGTATGGGCTGATGCAGCCATCTACAGAGCTCTGGCTATGGAATACGGTAGTACCGTGAGACCTGATTCAAAGGATAGACATCTTCATCATAGAAAGCCGTTTCCATCTCTCTAAAATCGTTACTCGGTTCTACTTTCGACACTAAATAGATGCTTACAGTCCTTACAGTCAAATAAGGCGATGCTTCATTATTCCCTGACTATTGGCTAACTGTCGATTTCGCTGTGGTTATGCTGTGTGATGCCCATTCACTCAGTCTACATTTCTTTCTCGCTGTACTGATTCACCTCCTTGGGCTTCAATTGTCACTAGGTACTTTGATGAAAGTGAAGTGCAGATCCATGTCATGGTCCCAAACGAATGGTGCCCCCAAGGAGCCTATAAAATCCAGCATTCGATGCCAACTCAACCTTCCAACAACAAACTTTTAGAAGAAAGGATTGCTATACACTAAAGAAGACACGAACTCTAAGAAGGTTGCTTACACCAGCGATAACATGTGTATCCGCGAGATAATATACTGTACTGCCTGCGAGCATACCGAAACTTTGAAGTGGGTATACTGCCCATCATATTTAGGACTGACTAGTTCAACGACCTTCCATTCTCCGTCATTGGTGATCAATGGGGAAATGAGGACTACCGTGGGCGGCGCCTTTACTCCTGAGACTTGCCCAAATCCAGAATGCCCTAGCAAGAAAAAGGCTGGGAAGGAGAACACAAAGGAGGTGGAGGAGAAAGAAATAGAGAAACAGCCTGAAGGAATGAAGAGGATAATGGCAAAGACACTGAGGCCTGATTTCATGCAGTTGGTAGATAGATAGCACCTGCTTCATTATTTGGTGGCAGGATGTAGAGCTAAGCTCACGTCTTCTGGATGACTCAGTATTCGGACACTAATCCTCTACTAATGTAACCATTTGAAAAGCGTTCACATTTTGTATCTCTTCAGAGTGACTTGCCACTTGACATGGTAGTTCTAACAGCCGAGACATGCCCTAACCTAACATGCCCAAGCAAGAAGATGGAGGGAGAGAAAAAGGAGAAGAATGAAGAGTCGAAGTAGAAATTTCGTATGGCAAAACAATATGTTCGAGGTGAGCCCTGTAGATACACTCGGTAATGTACCTTGACTGGAATATATTTCGGTACCAGTTTGTCCCCAGACATTGTAGCACAGAGCCCTACTACAGAGTGGCTATAGCTAGTTCCTTGTGGGCAACGGAGCTCCGTAAATGTTGATCAAATGGACGGATGGAGTTCGTTGTGCTTCGTAAGCGGAATCCTGTATGTGAATAGAAGACCTTGTCCGACGGAGCCCACAGCAGCCCGACGTAGAGGATGGTCATTGATTCATTGCTACTGTTTGGCAACTATGTCTTCTTCTGGTTGGTCAGAACGAGTGCTTTGTTCAGTTGTGTGCAGTCATCAAAATGGCCACAAACACTGTCACAACATCCAGCATGGATTCATCACGCCAAAGAGATGCTATGGAGATGTCTTCTTTGAGCCAAAGTCCACTTAACACAAATGAAGATACAGTGAGAAACGAGGAAGAACCACCAGAGAACGCCAGGAGTGCAATTCCTGATGGCGGATATGGTTGGACAATTGTTGCATCGTGCTTCACTATACTCTTCTGGATAAACGGATACACGACAGCCTGGGGAGTGTTGCAAGCTGACATCGTCCAGTCACTCCGACTTTACCAATTTCCGAACCATTACGTTCGTTGGGAGTTTGTACATGGCTTGTATGGTCGCGTGTGGCTTGCTATCAGTAAGATTGTCATGAGAGAATGGTATACGGATCACCAGTCTCGTAGCGACAATCTTCTTCGGATCAGGTTTGATCATCACGAGTTTCACTCTTGAGCACCTGGCCGGGCTTTTCTGTATCGCTGGCTTACTCGTCGGGTTGTCAACTTCGTTGCTCTATAACGCGACAAACACGATGCCCACTCAATGGTTCAGCCGGAAGCTCGGTACAGCTAATGGGATTGTGAAAGCCGGAGGCGGCGTTGGCGCAACTGTGCTTCCTTTGGCAACGCAGGCAATGATTGACAAGGTTGGGCTTCAGTGGACATTTCGAATTATTGGTGCTTCGATCCTTGTAACAGGAATTCCGTGTGCCTATCTCCTCACAGAATTTTGGCGTGGTGGAACAACATCGAGATTCGACTGGTCACAGTTGAAGAGCATGCCTTTTCTGACTCTCCCCATGTCGGGCGCTGTTGGTGTCTTCGCTTTGTTTGTTCCACCATTCTTCTTGCCAGTCTTTGCAAGATCGATCGGCCTCTCAGCATCGACGGGTATCGGTCTCGTCGCAGGCTTCGGTGCATCCACAGCTGTTGGTCGACTCTTCGGAGGCTGGATCTGCGATCACATGGGCGCTTTCAACTCTCTGGCCCTTGCAGCTCTCATCAACAGTGTGTCCATAGAGCGGCTATCTTTTATGCTGCTGGTGTCGGGTCTGCTGCAACGTTTTTGATCGTTGTGTCGAGGCTTATGTTGAGTAAGAAGTTGATCAAGAGGTTGTAGTTCCTCAGAAGTTTCTGTAAATAATGACAGTTACTGAATGAGACCACATACATTGAGGGGCAAGCGGCTTCTCTTCTAAGGGCGTCGCGTATTCCATCTGTGCAGCGCTTGAGGATTTTGTTTAGTGAAGTTTTGACGCGCTCGAGGCCTCTGCGTCACTGCGTCCACCGCGCCTAACGCGTCACGGTAATTTCTTCACTCCTCAAATCTGCTCCTCTTCCTTTCAGCCCCTCGCCCTCACGCTCGCAACAAATTCTTCACTCCTCCATCAACACCATCTTTTCTGGAACCTCTTTACAATCATCAGCGAGTCGCGACAATGGCGTCTAAGGACCCGCCAGTAGTCCCAACCAAGCCTACCAACATCAACTTAAGCTACCATGATGAGCCGACGACAATCCTCTGCAGGGAGATTGAGGATATCGTTGGAGAGCTGCCCTGGCTGCAAAGCCTCAACCTGCTTCTTACCCGAATCACTGGTACCTGTTACCAGACAAGCGACTGGCGAAAGAGCGTGGTGGATGAGGCCAAACACACTCTCTTGTGCCTCGCCGGTCGACGTCAACTCACTGGAGGACGACGTGTAGTTACCAATGAGCATCTCACCAGGGCCTTGTACTACTTTGACGTTCGTATGCTTCTTGCCGACGTGGACGACAACCATGCAGGCCTTCCCAGGGATGATTTCTTCCGCGATTTCTACACTGATTGCGCCAGCAACAGCGCACAAGAAGATTCTCGGCCCCGATCCGACAATCAACCTGACGCAACCTCACTCACATCGCCAATGCCAAAGACAGAAACGTGGAATACAGCTCCATCTACCGCAGAAACTACCACCGTTATAAAACGCAAGGCCTCAGATGATCTGCGCAACGAAAGAATCAACAGGACCGCAGCAAGGGACCGCCGAGACAGTGACTCCTGAGGAATGGAACCCCGAACAAGCCGAGCAAGGGACCGCCGAGACAGTGACTCCTGAGGAATGGAACCCCGAACAAGCCGAGCAAGGGAACTCGAAGCAAGGGACTCCCGAGGAATCCGTCCCTGAGAGCAAGAATGTAAGTATGGAAATTCATAAAGCTTAATCCAGCTTCTGACAAAGACTAGTCGCAGGGAACTCGGCTACATCATTTTAAAGTACCACCAGGTGAGCAACACATGGGAGATCAGAGCAGATGTGAGGTGGACTGCGTTCGCATGGCCAATGTAAAAGATCTGCCTCATCGTCTGCGGACTTGGGGAGGGATGGTGTTGTGTTTAAGTGATATTAGGTCATTGCTGGACAAATTGGCAAGGGAGCATCATCGCTGAACCAGATTATTCACTCACTCGCGTTTTCAAGTTTGAGATCCGAATACACTACCTGTCGTCAAACATTTGGGCTATTGTGACATGCTCTCAAAGCCACATGGGGACTATCACGATATCACGCGGTACGTTCGTCTCTGATCCACCACAGTCCTTGTCATAGTGTACATTTGAACTGGTAATAAAACATTCCAAAGTGGCTGCTCAGGTTTAACCTCACTGTTGGTTAGTCTAAGTCAAACACCCAATAATTAAACCTCTGCCAAATCAAATAATAAATAGTGTAATCAAGCTGAACCACTATGGGAAGTTTCAATATACTATTCTTTATTATAGTACATGTAATCTAATCCTTCTTATAATCATAACAATAACTGGCAGTGCACACGTGACTCGGCGTAACGCACCCCTCTTTTCTTTGTTTATTGCTGACTTTCAATCACAATGCCAACTTCTTAATCCTATTCTCTCCTTATACTCCCATTTCTATGATGATATAATCTCTGAATCGCAAGTCCCAGCTGCAAACAGCACATTTGGCCCACAACTATCTTTTTATACAACATTGTCAAGATGGACAACAAGTACAATGTCAGCTTAGCAGGCGGCACATCCACCTGGGAAAAGATCTTCAATCTCGCCGAGGCAGATATTCAGAAAGCTTGCTTGACCTCAGGCACCCCAGGCATTGCGATTGGGGTACTGGACCGCGATGGGAAGGTATTCGACAAATATCTCGGTTCTCGTGATTTGAATCAAGGACTTAGACCGAATTCCGATACTGTTTTCAATATTGGGTCTATGTGCAAAGGGTTTACAGCACTAGCCATTGCTTGTCTCGTCACAGATGGGACAATTCACTGGGATGACCGTGTCGACACTTTTCTCGATGAACTTCGTCACACCCATGTTGGCAATTCAACTATTCGCGACTTACTATGTCATAGGACGGGTCTTTGTAGGTCTGATGCACTCTTCATTGGATCAAACAATGGCCTGCTTCTTTCCAAAACCCAAGGCACCGCTTTACTTGCGTCACTCGATATAAGCCGCCCACCCCGCCAAGAGTTCATCTACAACAACTTTGGTTATCATGCGGTGGGATGTATCATCGAGGAAGTGTCAGGTATGACCTATGGCGAGTTTCTCGCCAACCGTATCCTCAAGCCTTTGAACATGACCCGGACATTTACGGAGCAACCGTCAAACATGGATCAAAACATCTCACGAGCATATCTTGCCTATCACGATTTGAAGCTACGCGAGGTTCCACCTCCTAGTATCTCAAGCGATACCGTTGCATTCTCTGCCGGCGGTATTCGAAGTTGCATGCGTGATCTCCTCGTGTTTTATGGTTCTCTTCTACAAGCAATTGCTACATCAACCAAAATCGAGGCCCTCAACGTTAATGCTGAAGAACTCCGTACTATTTTCGATGCTGCTATTCCTCTTAAGGTTACCAAGGTTCTGCGCGAGCAGTCCTACGGTATGGGCTGGGGACGCACGCAGCTCCCGAACCAAGTCAGTGAGATCACTGGCAACTCGGGATTGTTAGACACATATCCCACGATTGGAGACTTGGCAAACGGGCCTTTGTTACTTCATCACGCTGGCAACAATATTGGCTGCTCTTCGACAGTGTACCTTATGCCCGAGTTAGGTACCGGGATAATCGTTCTTGGAAATTCATTGGGCCACTGTGATGCTACGGACTGGACCGCTCAAATCCTGACTCAAGCATTTCTTTCGGGTAAAGTCGATAGGCCATTCAGCCAGTTCTTTACTGCTGCAGCTTTGCAAGGACGATCTGCTATGGAACGTGTACAGACAATCTTGGACAGAGAAAGACAGCCCTCTGAACCTCCTGCTCCCATGACGAAGTATCGGGGGTGCTTTTGGCATAAGTCCAATCAATTCTGTGTCAGTATCCTACTTGAGAACCATGGCGATCTTATCATGTCCATTCAGAATCGGGATGACGAGAAATACAGCCTTCGCCACTACGAACAGCACACCTTTGTATTTAATGAGAGCTTTGATCGCGTCATCGAGCGGGGTCAGTGGTGCAGACCATATTGGTTTTACAAAATCCAATTTATTTTGGAGGATCAAGAAGTTGTTGCTATTCGTTGGAGGATTGATGATACACAGGAAGATGGAGAACTTTTCAGCAAGGCTAGGTAGCTCCAACCCCCTTCACCCATTGCGTCTCTTGTTTCATCTGTTATAGTATACAACAAGATTGTCAAACTCTTTATCAACCCACTTCTCAACCTTCCAAGGGTTCAATAGCTCGGTTCCCATACAAATTGCCTTCTCCCTCAATTTCTTAGCCTCAAATACATCATGCATGCCTTCCTTTGCGCTGCTCCAGTACCAGGTAGTGCGTGCTAGCTCTGCCTTGGTCTTGGCTGATGGCATCTCTAGGATACCATGGGCTTTCTCAAACGCATCACTGGCTTCCTGAAATGATTACGCCTCCAAATACAGTTGACCGAGCTTATGATAAGACATCGCAGTAAAGTAATGATCTCCAAGCAGGTCTTCTCTGATCTTAAGAGCCTTGGCGTGAGTCTCTATCGCGCGCGGATCCTTCTGAAGTTGCAAACAATTTCCAACCGCATAGAGATTCCACGCCCCATACACGCTTTGTTCCTGACGCAATCCATTACCTTGAGGGTCTCCCTCATACAGATGTAGACGCAGCGCTTCATCAGGAATTCCTTTCATCTCGTAGATGCGGCCCATGTTGTGTCGAACATGAAATAGAGTGTCTCGACGTTTCTCTTCATCTTCAATCTTCATTACAATACTCAAAGCTTTCTCGCAGAGGCTAATAGCTTGATCAAACTCACCCCGAGCCGTCAATGCTTGTGCAAGATCAGAGTAGGTAACACCAAGAACTGGGTCGTTTGGGTCCCGTGACTTTTGGTAGTGATGCACAACATCTTGCAAGATGTTGACGGCCTCATCACAGCGGAAAACAGAGCTCTCTAATATGATTCCAGCAAGGCTTCGCTGAACAAACTGCGCCTGTTCCCAATCTTGGAGTCCATGTGCTTTACAGGCTTGTTTGGCGGCGACAAACATGCGTTCTGCGTCGTCGAAAGAGCGTCTCTCAAGCAAGTATCGACCGCATGCGCACAGAACAGGTATGAAGTCGCTTGGAAGGTCCAAACCAGCGGCACCACACCTGGAAAGGACAGCATGGACTTGAGGAAGCAGCATGTGGCACTCCCTCCAAAATTTCGACAGGCGAAACTCATTGTCATTAATAGAAGGAAACTCAGATGCGAGCATCGCTGTAGCGTGAGCGAGAGCCTCCAATTTCTCCAGCTTTGAACAGTGACAGAAAACTGTCTGGAGGATCAGTCTATGTGTAGTAAGACCGTCTGTCTGTGCCTTCGCACTTTTGCCAGTACCATAGCCGTGAATTTGGATTGTTGCTTTTGAGCACAAGCCATTCTTGAGAAGCTCGCGAGATACACCTCGGTATGCTGTCATTTCTGATAGATATCTAATATCATCATGATTACGCGACCCCTTGAGAAGAAGTTCCACCGGAACAATGTCAGGGTCGAAAAAGGTCATGATGCGTAGTAGTTGGATGCTTCTGGCCCCAATAGTCTGCAAAGAAATGTTCCATACGGTTGCCAGTGTGTGTGTATAGTCATAGCTGGTTACCTCTGGATCCAAATGTGCGAATGGTTCTGATTCATGGCGATTCTCCTCGCACAGCTCGATAAAGTCAGCCAGAGTGCAATCATCTTCGATAATAATTCCAGCCGCAGCTCTGATTGCCAAAGGCAAATAACCTGATGATACGGCCGATTAGAGCGGTATTGTTAAGTGGAAGCCATGTTAATACTCACCGAGCTCTTGAAGAAGCGTCCCAGCAAGAGAATCGTTCTCTTCATCCCGAATTACATTGGACTCGACGGCGCTGAAAAACATGTCTTTTGCGTCTAGCGGACTCATACTATCCACTCTTTCGCCGTTTGGCGTTCGAAGAAGAATAGCTGGGTCTCGGCTAGTTACAAGGATAGACCCTTTCTTTGCAGCCGGCCAGTAGTTCTTGAGAAGTTTGACATCGTCGGTATTGTCAAATATAATCAGCCATGTCGCATCAGAGTCTCTAAGCCATGAGAGGAAGGTCTTGACAGCTTTGTCCTGGTCGACCGAAGATTCTCCTGGTTCAAAAAGCCCGAGCTCTTCGGCTGCGTCCAAAATACCTTGATTGATCTTCCCAGAGGATTCTGCCGAGATCCAGAAGATAGCATTGAAAACATCTGCTCGTTTATAGGCAAACTGAAGCGCCAGTTGAGTTTTTCCAACTCCACCGAACCCATAAAGTGCATATGTTCGAAGCTCATTTGGGCGTGGCTTCAGGCTCTGTTCCATCCGATGAAGTATATCGGCTCTCCCTCGAAAGCCTCGATTCTCAGGATAAGGTAGCATATGGCAAGGAAGTCTTCCTTTTGGTTTGATAGATACGCTGTCCATGAATAGATGAAGTTTCTCCTTAATCTGGTGATTCTGTTTAATGGATACGGCGATAGCTTCAGCTTCGACCTCTGATTTGCTGTTTTCCAGTATGCTGATCAGGTTATGAATAGCTGATGGCTCTGGGGGTCCACCCACAAGATATCTCTCTATGAGGCCTCGTCAACTTTCGATATTATGAAGGACGGAGCAATCATCTTACTTTGTGAACATTTGCTGATATACTTTTCAATTTCGAGAAACAGATTGAGCACTCCCTGGTAGTAGTGTAGGACACAATCATTCAGCTCATCATGTGGTGCTGAGAGCTCGTAACCAATAAGGCGAGGTAAACTGCGAGCCAGTCGTACAAACACGTCTTCCAATGTCCTGCAGACATCTCCCAAGTCCTGTGATCTCTAATTTCGGCCAGAGCGTTAGCAGTCATGCCGAATGTCTTGGATAGTCTGTGCCACCTACATTATACAGCATTTCAATCGAACACCACGCAACTGAAGTGAATTCTGGGACGGCACTGGACACGAGCATAATTCCGGACCATAGTCTTTCGAAGCTTTTTGATACATGGTCTTGCGGATTTGCCTTACTCCTCAATTTAACTCTTTCGATGAATTTTGTTGGGTCGGAGAAGCCGTTTCTGACTATCTGGGCGTCGATGGGATTGAGCTGAGATACGTACTCGTCGACAGCTTGCTTCCATAGCCCGGATTGCGGCAATGACTTCTGCACAGACATGGTCAAGTGCGTGACAGCTTTGGCAGCCGGTGAAGATTGGGTAACAGAAGCGCAAGGTAGTACTCTGAGTACAGAAGATGACAGAGAATAGTTAGCAAGAAGTCAAGGAAATCACACATGCGTAGCCCATCCATGCTAACCCATGGCGAAGTACGTAGCGTGTTACAAACCTAACAAGGTCGTTCAAGGCCAATGATAACAGAGCAGATCAACTTTCAGCCGTTACCCAGTCCTAGCAAACACCCTTGCAAGGACTATCAATAGTTTGTATGTAAATGATAAATCAAAATACACAAGGAGGCCGCCGGCTAATTTCTCTTATGGAGTTATCATTTTGTGTCTTGTCACAATCCGAGTTGTCACTTTTATCCAACCCATGAGCAACAGTAAGACGAACAGTTACTAGGACATTAGCTTAAAAGCAAGCACGATACAAAATTTGGCCTTGGCTTCTGCTCATCGGTATCTTTCGGTAAAGATTCTATTGGCTGTAATGCAACGTCGTACATCCACAACTGGATTTATTGGCAGCATGTTCGCAACTATTACTTTTTCAAGCAGCTCGCCACGACTCACCGTCGCCATATGCGCGATAACCTGTTTATGCCTTGTGTATTGAAAATAACAACAAACGCAGATTACCTGGTCGGAGGAAAACCAGTGGGTGCTGTTCGGCATTCGTGTTCCTTTTCTTAACTCCCCTTCAGCTTGCTCGACTTCTAAGACACTCTGTATTGTCCGGTTCCTTTGACACCCACCCATCATACGTGTGCCGGTCTTTACACAAGTCGGGCTTGGTTCTTTCATAAAGCTTGGATGCACAAATAGCTGTTTTCAATGCAACCCGGTTGTGGAACAGAGGGTGATTCTGACCTTCTGGGCCTTGGGGTCAGACTCGGGTCATACCTGCAATGGCTCGCTCTAATACTGGCTAGTATTCTTGACCCCCAACAAGTGGTAAGATACACGCAACACGCACTGAGAGATAAGATCTGACGTGTGACACATTAGGTTGGGATAGTCAAGTCGATTTACATGTTCCAAATCGCATTCCTTATTGCAATGATATGGACACTCTCTGCGGGCCTCGAGGAGTCGTACGATATTCACGTGTTTATTGTGACAGTTTTTGGTGCTGGCGGCGGCTTATCAAGAGCCATTATGTTCAACACTGATCAAGGTTCAAGAGTAACAAGAGCGTTAGGCAGCTCTCTGCTATTGGCATTCTCTTCTTGCAGCTTATTCTTTTGGGCATCGGGCCTCAATAAGTTGGTGAGCCTCATGGCGGGACCCCTCCCTCTGTACCTCTACTAATTGAGACGACCTTACACAGAATCAAGCACCATGTAGTCGAATCTTTATGTTTGCTAAGGTAGACCTGCATGGGCCAGTAAGGTATTTCGGTCTCGTAGCTTCTATCTTGGCCGTGGTTGCATCCGTTAGCAGCCTGGTGCAATTGTGCTTCGGACTGCTTTCAAACTGGACCAATCGATCGACATGGTTGCTGAATTGTCCTTCCAATAGCAACCTGCCGCGTGCTTGGCGATCTGCCGTCTTTCGCCTTCTTGTGTCGGTCGCACAAATCCTCACTTTCGTCACACTGGTACTAGCAGTTGAACTTGCTGTTGCCTGGAACAATATTACAGGAGTCAATGACGTTAAGCAGACAGGGCAGTTGATTCCATTGATAGTGGGCGCTGGAGCCTTGCTACAGGTAGTTTGGACTTGCTACTTCAGACGAAAACCAAGCCCCTATCAGTAGCTCCAGCTGTGCTTTGGGGAACTTCTAGAGGACAGCTCATCCAGTAGCTCTCTAAATGCCTCTATCATGACGCTGTCCACCTTCTCCACCAGCCTTTGGCAGCGAAGGTCTGCGGCCATATGATCTTCGTCTCGCGACGCCTGCAAAATATGAACGGTACCAGATCCGTGAGCAGAAACAAATACAAATAGTGCCTCGGCTTCCGATATATGATTTGTTTCCGCAAACCAGCCGATGAGATTGGATGACAGAAGCGCTGGGTTGGAGGTCAACACACCATATGCTTGATATACCATGCCGTTCTGGCGACAAAAACTGATTATGTCTCTGTCATAAGACGATGGTGCTCGGAAACTGTTTTGTATAATTGAAGGCTTAATTGTCGCGTTCTGGTAGACTTGTTGTAGAGTAGGTAGAGTTGTATTGCATATACCAAGAAACTCTAAGTTTGGGTCCGTCTTGATGAGATCTTCCATGGCATTCCAGTACTCCATCGTAACACTAAGGTTTGGAAATGGGGCGTGAAGCAAAAGAGCATTAATGATGCATCCGGAAGACGAAAATATGATTTTGCTCCTTTCGAATGACTTTTGGACTTGTTGCTGAGGCGTATCCATCATAGTGAAAGGCATTGACTCAGCAGTCTGGTATCTACCTGCAGGGCTGATTTTTGTTTGTACGAAAAGGTGTTCAGCTGAGGTTGTGGAAAGATGACCCAGCCCTGTCTCTATACCATTCGCCGTCAGCTCCTCTCTGTACGCTGGTGTTGGCCCGGTGTCGATTGCTGTATATCCCTGCCTTATAGCTGCGCAGGTCAGTTTGTCTTGTTCATCACAATCGGAACCGGTGCCGTAGAGGAAGAGCGGAAGGGTGTTGAGACGAGGACCACGGGTGCCCATCTTTGATGCTTGGAATGATTTGCGAAGGTTGTGAGAGCATGGATTGCACGCTATGTTCAGAACTTGCTTTTTGGATATGAATGCAGATGCAATTGGTTTGTATCACAATTGGATACACCAGGCCATACATCAGAGAAGCTTCGTGTAGTCTTTCAAGTTGTAACGCCTACACTACCGGGCGCGACCCAACCTTGCTGAGGTATTTAAAGACAACATACCTCCTCATGCTTCATTGATCAAAGCAAAACATTTCTACCCAAATTGTTTATTCTTCACACCTACTGACTCTCACATTACCTCTCCGCGTCTCTACCATGACTACTCCGACGGTATGCATATTTCCCTTGTTATCTCAACCCTCTGACACCTTTGCAGCAATCGCGCACCAATGAGCTGTTTCCAGCTGTAAGTCACTTCATTCGAGGGTCTTTGTTAAGCTGACACACCCTTGTAGCACTACACTGAGACTGTTGCGGCCACGGAGGGTTTGGAGCAACCTTGGAAAGCTAGATTGATTGCGGAGTATGAAAAGGCCGGTCAAGGTTGTGTCGACAAACCATGGGTCAACTGGGTGCCAAGCAAAGAGGCGCCATTACACAAACCGTGGATGGCTTGGCGTGGTATCAACATGGGCGACGGGACCTTGACCACTACCCAGCTCGTAACTTAACGGTTTGGCGCCCATTGAGTTATACTCATTAGGTCATATGTGGACAAATGGTTACAGGCTGTAGTTCTTCACTAGCAGGAAAATTGGAAGACTGTTATAAATGTTTTTGACATTGCCTACTTTGGTCATTAATCGATTTGAGCACCAAGTGTCTTTAAGTCTCTAGCAGGCTATCAACCATTTCGTCGCTGCAAAAGCAAGCAAAGGCGCGCTAAAATCATCCATCGAGAACTCATTTCGAGGAGCCAACAGTGCATTAGCTATTCAAGTCTGTGGCCGGAAAAAGGTCCTCCAAAGAAGGACAGCTCTTAGACATTTCAAGCTCTTCTCAGATTACTAGGTGTCAATCATTAATCAGTTCATCGGTGCAAATTTAATAGCTGCCTGAATTGCAATAAGCCCACATCTACCCAACTGGAGTATCTCTGGAGATAACAGTGCTGCATATCGATTATTTTGAGCAGACAACCTTGAGAATACTGTCCATCCAGCGAATTACATGTATACTAATATCGCCCGCACCTCAGTGCTGTCCCTGCGGCCCTTATGAATCTCGTCCCGACCCACGTCAAGCGCCATATGGGGGCAACCTACAGATCTGATTAGCAAACATATTTTATTGTTCGGGATATCCAGCGAAAGTCTGCAAGTTCCGCCAAGATCGGGGGGCTCACCTGCTAGGTCCGGGGTGTCGCTGTCGTAGATTTGCATAATTAAGACCTCCTCATTTGTCTGATTGCTAAGGTAGAACCATTTGTGTGCCTTGTTGTACCCGACATGGTACAGTTCGGAAGCGTAGTGTGGGAACACGGTATCAACCGGGTAGCAGTCTTCACGAGAAACGGTCGACGTGTCACAGACGGTAATGGGCCATTGGGTTACACAATTGGTTAGGGGCTTCCAGGCTCTGTAACAACGGCCACATCAGTAAGTCTCAGCCGGGGGACACACAGCTCACAAGTACTTACGTTATCAACTGAATACGTCGCGGTTTGATGCCTGTCAGACCACGTTTGTCCAAGGCCACCTGTAACCGCCACCGGCAGTTCTCGGGTGTATGATCTGCGAGACAGAGATGAGTTGAGCCTTCAGCGGGAGAGAATGGAGCGGATCATCTTACCGATGTGCGCAGCATCTGCTTGCTGAAAAAAACCATCCACCCCAACCTTTCGAACCTGAAGACAAAATGAACAACGTCCTTTTGCATCGGACCGGATGAATACATACGAGTGCGTCATACACGAGTACCATCGAAGCTCCATATTGTTGCTTTAGAAACCGTTCCATTTCAAGAACATATGGATGATCCAGGCTGTCGACATGGCCAACGGGAGGGTCTGTAAACTTTCTCTGAATATACTCGAATCCGTTCTTGGCAAGTGAAAATTCATTTTCATGCCCGCGAATATCCGTAATCGGCGCCTCATATTTGACTTGGTTCAGATTGTTCCAAGGTCCATCTGTTTCGACAAAGGGCACATTGGAGATGTAAGGCTTTTCACGAGCATGGATTGCCAATGGTTCAAAGTACGATACCTCCGCAAGACGGGTTGAATCATTTTTAAGGACTTTTGTCATGGTTCTGAAGTTGTTGGAGGTTTTAAAAGACTAATTTTAAACAATTTCGAGATATAAAGGTGGAATACCTTGCAAGGTGGGAGGAGCTTTATTCACTATTTAACTAATTTTAATCTCATCATGCCTGAAGTAAGCAAGTGCTTTGAAGATAGTTTTAGGCTTGTAAAAGGTACTTCATGAACCGATTGTGTGTACCTTTAAAGTACGAACTGGGTGATACCTGAAGTACTTTGGATGTGCGGGGAAGTCAATGACCAACTTGTGCAACCCAACAAAAGGACGTGGCTTGTTCCACCACTAGAGAATTGTGGTCAGATTGCCACGTAACATGACAAGTGAAATGATTGCATCTCGGCAAATGGCAGCCAAAAAATAGAGAGGCCACCGGAACTCAGACCACGCAAGAACCATATCCAACTACCTCTGCATAAGTCTGAGCTACGCGTGCAACTCCACCAGCTCCTGTCGCTAATTATCACTCTTAAGAGGTATGTACTCGTGTTTCAGTTGGTTCACCTGAGCTGTTCTAATCGCAAGCTGGTTTAACCGCAGACACTGCATCACGATGGCATCGCCTGGTCCCCAAGTCTTCCAGGCTCGAGAGCGGTAGGTTACAGGCAAAAACGCTGAGAAGGCATGAAATAGCAATTCTAATCAAATTTTAGCCTGAAAGCGCTTCTCCCTACTATTACTCGGCTTCGAGAAACCACGAGTGCCGCGTCTGTTTCATTCGGCGTTCTCCATTACGGAGAGGTTGTTCTACAAGGCACCGATGGGTTTCGTGACGCGAAGAAACGAATACTGGCAGATACTAACACGGCCTATGTTATCGGCTCAAGCATGAAGGCTATGATGGCCTCTTGCTGCGGGATGTTAGTACATGAGGGAAAGCTTGCTTGGGACGATAAACTTTGCAAACATGTGAAATTCCATCACGCCTTGGACCCTGTTGTCGGGGACCTCGCTACCGTTCACGACGCCCTGTCTCACACTACTGGGATTGCTCAGCTAGACCTTTCATGGTATGGAGCGTCAGGAAAGAACCTTATCCATCCCAAAGATGCGCTACACGTTGTAGCTAATCTACCCATCACCACTGGGTTCCGCTCTGAGTGGAGCTATTGCAACTACATGTACGTTGTTATGGCGAAGGTTATTGACCATGCGACTGCTGAGGACGGCGGCTGGTCAAGATTCCTGACAAACCGACTTCTCAAACCGTTGGGGATGCAGCGAAGCAAACTATCTCGGGATGCTTTCAGTGATGATAATGTTGCTGAGCCACATTACGTCAAGGATGATCTGACTCCTGGTCAACTTCCACGACCAGACCTTTCTGCAGATACGCTCATGGGTCCAGCTGGCTGCCTATGGTCCACTGTCCCAGACATGTTGAAATGGGCAAGGGCAGTTCTAAGCAGCGTCAACCCGGATCGCGAGTCTGGCCATGAACCTAGCGTTCTCAAAGAGATGGATACCATCACAGCGCATCAAACCCAACTAGCCCATCGTGGCCTCTTCGAGAACACTTACGGTTATGGCTGGTCACGGTTGTCCATGCCCTCGGCAATGTACGGGTTCATGTCAACGAACGGCACGAATCAAGAGCCCATTCTTGGCAGAGATTCCGATCGGCAGCTGATGTTATACCACGGCGGTCAGGTCACAGGTTTTCTGATGACTTTATGCATCTTCCCAGAAACTCAGTCAGCAATCGTTGTGCTCAGTAATGCTCAAGCACTGGGCGACGCCTCAGATTGGACAGCACGAGCTATAATGCAAGAATTGTTCGAATTTCGGCCATCGATCGATCTGGTTGCGCAAGCAAAGCTCGCGGCACGACAGGCTTTGGGACTTTATGCGCGTCTGATGGACGATTACATCAACAACAAAAGTCAGAGTGAGGATGCAGATCTGAATGAGAAGTTTGGAGTCTACGTTAATGAAGGGTTGAAACTTCACATTGATATTCGTCCAACCAAGAATCGTGACAAGGTAGGCGAATTCTTCCTCAACAGTATGGAAACACAGCATCACTACCTTGAACACTTCAAGGGTTTGACTTTTGGCTTCCCTCCGCGGTCACGAGAAGAACAGGAAAGCAGATGCATGGTAGACTATGTTTCATATGAACAATTTCTCCTCACCTTCAAGCTTGGGGCCAGAGGAGAATGTGATCGGTTGGAATGGATGATGCAGCCTGGACTGGAGCCTATCATATTTTCACGCTCATGCACGAATTGATATCCTCAAAAGAATAGCAACAGCCAAAGCATTACTTGACCCAACGTCAGGCTTCATTTATTGCTATGCCTTACCTCCATAACTTGACACATAGTCGCGTTCTTTTATTAATTTGATATCCTATCAAGGAAGAAATGAAATTCCCTCGCCTATGCACTATTGTCTTATCGAACTTATCTTCCAAATGAAAAGACCGGAATCGGCAAAACATGCGACCTGAGCGTAGGCAAAGTAGTCGGTATCCGGATTTTCAACGCAGAAAGTTCTGACTAATCGGAAGGGGAGGTCAAAGACAGCTCTCGTTCTTAGTATCTCATCAGAACGTATCGATCGCTAAACAGACATGCGGGTGAGGGAGAAACATTGCTGCGCGGTGAAGTTCCGCCGTTCAAGACATATTCTCACGCTTGTTGACAGACACGGCCACGCTCATCAACCAAACCAATCCTTAACAGTTCCCAATTAGACTTTGCTGTTTCCGAATCCCCGAAATAACTGTCATGCAGATCAATGGGGCTGTAATTAACGTAAGCGGGGACCACCCCAGCTGCTAACGAAGCTTACGAAGTTCTCTGCATATGGCAATTTGTTTCAAACGCGGCAGATACTTAGATAGCGCCTAGATAAAACCTTATGCCGCCAAGCTAATAGCACATTTATTAGTCCAGGTAAGCCATGCACATGCCAAAAACGGTCAGACTCAGCGCCCAAAAACCGGTGAGAACGCCGACGATTTCGAACTCATGACCAAATACCAAGGGGACTCTTCTTATTGCCTCGTTAGCTTCTTCCTTCATTATTCGTATTTTGTTGGTTATTACCAAATCGCACCGCTTGTTGACACTATCACAGACGTCATTGCGTAACCGTGCCACGCTCGCTTTGGAAAGTCGCTAGGCCCCTTTCTTCAGGTGATACTTTAGCGCTCACGCCGTGTCATCCGGGCTTAAAGCTTGTTGGGTGACAATGCACCTCGGAGGGCCTAGATTGCCTGGCCCCCAATGCGACGCGCCGCATCATCCTGAAGTATATATAGCAATTGAACTTGACCTTGGATCTCCCTCTTATGACTTGAGGCACGGTCTGCAAAATGATGTTCAATCTTCTGGCTGTGTTGCCATTGTTGGCTTTGGCAGCTGCCAAATGCAAGGTGCACGATCAGACGTTTACGCCGGATTATGTGCTTGAAGCTACGCTGGAGGACATCAAAGTCAATTGCAAATCTCGTCAATCGGTCGTTTTTAACGGGACCTTTCCTGGACCTACGCTGTACCTCAAAGAAGAACAAACAGTCTGGATCCGTGTGTACAATCGCGTGCCAAACCAGAACCTCACTGTTGTAAGTCCGCTTACACCAATTGATGAAAACGTCAGCTGACAGAGACAGCACTGGCATGGGTTAAGCCAACGAGCCGCACCCTTTTCCGACGGTACACCTCTCGTCAGCCAATGGCCCATTCCCGCGAATAATTTCTTCGATTATGAAGTTCGACCTCAGCGTGGAGATGCCGGAACGTACTTTTATCACTCGCACGTTGGACTCCAGAGCTTGACAGCGCATGGAGTGCTGATCGTCAAGGATGCCCACAAACCGGAATACAAGTACGATGGGGACCTTGCGTTCATCGTCGCTGATAACTACGCCGCGGCAGATGAGACAATTGAGGCGGGTCTTCTCGGGGATCCATTCAAGTGGTCTGGAGAGCCCCAAGCGATTACCATCAATGGCAATTCTGGAAATCAGAGTTTCGATACTGCTTCTGACATTAGCTGCACGCCTCATGTCATTGAAGTCGATCCCGGAAAGACGTATCGCTTGCGATTTATCGGCGCAACTGCTCTGTCGATGATCAAGCTTGGAATTGATGGACACGACGAGCTGACAGTCATTGAAGCCGATGGCTCATATACCAAGCCCGCCAATATCGATCACGTCCAAGTTTCATCCGGTCAGCGCTTTAGCTATCTCCTAAAGACAAAGTCTGCAAAGGATGTTTGCCGCGGTGATGATTCGCAGTTCTGGGTCCGATATGAAAGTCGTGATCGACCACAGAGGATCAGTGGTTACGCTATTCTGGGGTATAAGTGTCCCAAGGGACCAACACTACCAAGGACTCTGCCACCCTCGTCGCCTGTTGTCTTGCCCAACAATACGTACGACTACCTTGAGTACAAGCTCGAGGGTCTTTCAGAGTATAACAACAAGAACTTCCCGCGATTGAGCGAGGTTACCAGGACGGTGACTATACAAATCAATCAGGTCCTGACCACTGGACAATATGAGAATGGAACACTGAACGGCTCAGTTGCCTGGGCGTGAGTACCCTCTTGCATTTCTCGCTATATCTTACTGACCAATTCGTCTAGTCAAAATGGTCTCCCATGGAAGGAAAGTGTCCAAGCAGACCGCAACCAAGTCCCATATCTCATCCAAGTCTACGAAACCGGCCAGACACCCAACTACACCCTCGCTCTAGAGCACGGCGGCTTTGACCCCAACACAAAAGCCTTCCCAGCCAAGGTCGGCGAAGTTTTGGACATTGTATGGCAGAACAACAACGGTCCTACTGGCGGCTGGGATTTTCACCCAATGCATGTCCACGGCTACCATGTCTATGATCTAGGCTCAGCAAATGGCACTTACGACGCTCACGAGAACGAGAAGCATTTCGAGAACTTCACGCCTGTTCTTCGGGACACGACTAATCTGTATCGCTATGCTACCAAGGGCGTACCCCACCACACAGCTGGTTGGAGAGCGTGGAGAATCAAGATTACTGAGGAGAACATTGGAGCTTGGATGATGCATTGCCATATTGCTCAGCATCAGATCATGGGTATGGCGACAGTTTGGGTGTTTGGTGATGCACAGGAGATCAAGGGCAAGTTCCCTGCTCTGCCGTACTCACAGGGTTATCTGAACTATGGTGGTAGTGCGTACGGTACTGGTGCTAAGCCTCCGGTTGTGAACCACTATTATAGTGATGATGACTAGGGGATAGATTGGATGATTGGTTTGTGATTCTGGTCACTAGTTGACACGATAGAGCTAGACTCGACTTTTTAGAGTAGAAGCGTGTAATAAGAGATTCATAAGTGCCTTGTTTTTTTTTTTTCGCTCTAACATTAAAAGATGGGCCTAATTGAGGTCGTTCTTCGTTTCATCATGTAAGCCTTGTCGGGAAATCTTCAAACGTAGTGGTTGTGAAGGAACCCAAATAAAAAATAGAATTATCCCGATAATAAATAGGCGAATTGATTGACCGGCTCGCATTCGCTTGCTATCTCGAAAGAGGAAGCCAAAGCATGAGTCTAGCCCGAAAAGCGCTAGTATGCCTCAAGCTAAGCCTTGCCCCGCCTGAAGGCGCCTCCGTCTTTTCGCACTCGCACGGCGATCTTTTCGCTATGAGTTCCATAATGATTTAATTGCTCCGTCTCAGTCCATGTATGTAGAAATGTCAACCCGGACGCCGTCTTCACGCAAGAGAATGCGAATAGTTACACTATATGAATACAAACGTTTCTGCAAACCTGAAAACTATTCTCATCCAAACAGTAAACACATTTTCCAAAGATCTTACCCACCATCACTGAACATTCAAGCTTTATCCTCCCAAGAATCAAGATGTCGACATTCACGCAAAAGACCATGTTGATCTTTGGCGCCACTGGCAAGCAAGGCGGTGCTGTCATTGACAACATCCTCTCAAACTCGCCTGACTCTTCCTTCCATATCATCGCAGTCACCCGCGATACCACCAGCCGCAAAGCTCAGGCCCTTGCGGCTAATCCTAAGATAACTATCGTTGAGGGTGATTTGGGCAATGTCGGAGCAATTTTCGCCAAAACTGGACCCGTATGGGGCGTCTACAGCGTCCAGGTCAATTCAGACGCAGAAGAACAGCAAGGCAAAGCCGTCATCAACGCCGCTGTAAAGCATGGTGTCCAGCACTTTGTCTACTCCTCCGGAGACCGTGGTGGACCTGAGCGATCTCCCAATAATCCAACCTACGTCAAGAACTTTGCTGCGAAATATGCCATCGAGAAACATCTTGAAGCGCAGGCGCGCGACAGCGTCCAACAGATGACATACACCATTCTCCGACCGGTGACCTTCTTCGAAAACATCACCACTGATATACACGGAAAAGGGTTCGCGCGTATGTGGGAGCAGATGGGAAGTAAGAAGCTCCAGATGGTGTCGACTAAAGACATTGGCTGGTTTGCGGCTCAGAGTCTCATCTGGCCGGAGATGTACAAGAATGCGGCATTGACGCTTGTGGGTGATGAGCTCACACAGCGTGAGGCGGATGCTATTTACTTTGAAGTCACTGGCCAGAAAATGGCTCTGGCGCCTTGTCCTGTTGCGAGCGCCGTCAAGTTTGTGCTGAAGGGGTCAGTTGGTGATATGTTCAAGTGGTTCGCCGATGAAGGCTACGGTGGGGATGTACAAGAGTGCCGTGCTTATAATCCTGGGATGCAAGATTTCAGAGCCTGGTTGGAAGAGAATAAGAGAAACTTTGCGAAGAACAGTTCTTAGTTCGGATATATTTTCGTTCTAATTTATATATTAAGTGTACATCAGGTTAAAAAATTGAAGTATGCTATCATGGCCTAGAAACGTATTGTACTCTCTAACTGACAAAATCATCACCTGAAAAGCTAATTTCTTTCGTGTTATATGATAAAAGGAGTAGTTAAATACCTCTCAAGAAATGTAGTCAGACATTCAAAGCCAGAGACATTAATACCTACCTTCAGAACTTCGCAGAGATCTCGCGATATCGACTTACTTACCCTACGACCTAAAAATAGATGTCGAAGTCTGCCAATCACAAGCAAGGAATGACTGTCCCCCGCTCGATCTTGGATCATTTCCGGCTAAATCCAGCAGCCGCCAAGCCATTCCCGCTTCAGTAACTAACAGTCCGTGGCTTACAACACTATCGATAAGCTTGTAGCAAGAACGGCCCGTTTAACGGCTACAACGTCGGCAATTTCCTTAAAGTTCCCAGCGCCCGCATGTTTGTGTAACCAACAAACATCTAATTATTAACAGATTTATTTAATGCCGCAGAGTCACTTAGCCTCAAGGCCAGTAAAGGCGTGTACGGAGTGTAAGCAGGCAAAGGTACGAGCTTCTAAGTTCAATATGCGATAGATAAGAGCTGATTAGCAAGTTGCGATGTGATTCCAAGGACAAGTTCCCTGATCCGTGCTCTCGGTGCAATGCCAGACACTTGTTCTGCACGGTGGACGCCACTTTTAAGAGGACGCCTGCCAGAAAGTACGTATCAAGACCGCATGATCCGGCAGTCTCACTGATCTGATCGTGGCGTAGGCGTTTGGAGGCTATGAGCAAGGAACTTCAAGAATTACGCAACCAGACTCATCGTACCGAGGAACAATTAGCGACTGGATCTAGCTCTACATCTGAGAGCAGATCGCCGGCGCCCCAGGATGAAGGTGTTGATGACTTTGAGCTTACATCGTTTACTGTGAGCTTAGCTGGGGTAGTCGTCGACTCTTCTACTGCGACAGAGACCTTCATGGTGTAAGACCCCCATCTGCGCCCTCTGCATCTACTCATAGCCTTTAGTTTTGCCGAGTACATGCGTCCTCGGCTTCCGGTGGTCGCCTCCCTCTCCGCCCAAGCAGCCTACGAGAACCAGCCCTTCCTCTTCTGGACAATTGTCACAATTGTGCTCTGTCGCTTACCCGAACCTGAGAATATCGCCTTGTTCCAGTTGCTTCGGGCGCCATATGAGAGATTGGTACAGGAGACTATAACTGACGCGCCACTACCACTGTACAAAGTCCAA
Source organism: Fusarium mundagurra (assembly GCA_013396205.1). Taxonomy (NCBI): domain Eukaryota; kingdom Fungi; phylum Ascomycota; class Sordariomycetes; order Hypocreales; family Nectriaceae; genus Fusarium; species Fusarium mundagurra. The sequence continues at coordinate 100,471 of JAAOAN010000274.1, read as the reverse complement.
GCCTTGTTACTTCTATGCAACTGGCCATTACCTACAGATAAACAATGGAAAGAGCCTAGCTGGCTTTACTGCGGTGTTGCTATCCAAGCTGCCCGATACTTGAGCCTTGATCGTCAGCAAACCATTCCGTCTCTTCGCGTCATTGGAGTTACATCGGGGAGTATTCGGTCAAGGATCAACACTTGGCTGTCATGTTTTAGCGTATCGACATCGTGAGTTGCCGAGACACCTTAGAGTTTGGTAGTATTTACTAACGGAAACAGACTGAGCTTGCACCTGGGTCTTCCTTGTCCTATTGAATCGGAGCTGGACTTTGCTGCTATTCATGCGTTTTTGAAACGACAAACCGTACCGCCAGCCTTTGCGATTGAAGTCCGCATCCAGCTAGTCGTTGCAAAATTCACAGCGCTACTCAACCATGAGCTGTTAGACGGCACAAGCTCATCATTCCTCCGCTTGTTTGACACTGAACTTGATGCAATAAAGAACGAGATACTACTAGATGAAGAGACGAAGAGCATAGTTGAATACGCAATCCTAGACGCCAAAATACACATATACACACTTGTAATCACGAAAGCCCCAGCAAACTCAACTTCTCGCCAAATTCTCCTCCGAACGGCACGCGACACCGCTCTTCGAATAGTCGAAATTGGAACCCGCGCCATCCGTACTAACCCCGAAAACACTACCCTAATCCGACGCGAAAAGTGCCAACCGAAAGACCGCCACAGATGTCTAGGCTTCTCAACAATCTTTCTCCTCAAGTTCTTCATCCGCCAGAGCTCCGATGGTCCTGAAGAGCGACAGATAGTAGCGAATCATGTCGCTATGACACAAACGCTTTGCAGAGCATGTACGATTGATCCGAAAGATGAATTCAGTCGTATTGTAAGTGTGTTTGAAGCACTGGGGCGGGAGACTTCAAAGGAGGAGGATAAAACGAAATTGGTACTTAATCATAGAATGGGGGTGTCATTGATGTTTGATGCCGTCAATACAGCGGGGAAGATACGGGGAAAGCCAGTTGAGGTGGAGGAAAGTGATGGAGGAATAGTTAAGGAGACAACGACAGAGACGGTGCAGGATCATGGAGATATGATGAGCCAGGTGGATGGAAACCCAGAGTTTTTGAAGAACTTTTGGAGTGATCCGTACACGAGCTTGCTCCAGTTCGACCCGACGTCACTGGAGGGTGACTACCCAAATACCTGGTAATGGACCTAGAAGCTAAATCCTTCAGGGAGCTTGAGACTTGCAAGGCCCATATGCTCCTGCGAGCCATGGATGTCGTTCTCCATGAACCCGCCGGCAGATTTCTTCTTCCCTGATCGGATTCTGGGGATGGTTACCTTGAAAGAGATAGCAGGCTCGAAGAAGCCAATCCAGATGATGTCTTCCTCTGAGATATCGATGGCTTTCGCAACGTTGCTGGGCGAGAGAATATCGGAAGATTTAACAGCTTCATAAGCTTCTTTGGATGCGAACATGGCGTCTATGGTGATCTCGTATGGACCAGCGTTCTTGGATCGGACGATGCGACATAGGTCTGATAATGTCTCGGGTTTCTGGATAGCTTGGTTTGGGGGGCTAGGTGAACGCTGGGGGCTTGCGCTCGTCCGTTGAGGAGGCTTGCTATCGACCGCAGGCAGAGTAATGTGCCCGTTGGTCCCGTTGGTTTCGTTCATGAACCCCTTGCCAATTCGAGAGAATGTACCTCTCAACAACGGCCCCTCCAGTACGCACCCATCACCACTCAGAGCCAACCTCTCTTCGCCGGGCTCAAGGTCCATGAGATGATACAACGAGAACTCAGCACAAGGGCCAAGTTCAATTTCCATAAGGCCACCAAGGCCGAAGCCAAAGTTCCCCGCAGTTGCTTTCTGTCCTGGATATGGTGCATGCTATCACGCATTAGCTTGACCTAATGGCAGATAGTGAGACTTACAATCATTCCTACTCGAGCCTTGGAGGCAATACTGTTAGCCAACTGCTGTGTCGGCGCGAGTGCTTCAGCAACGATGAAGAGTTGGCCTGGTCCTGCTTGCGTGTGTTGGTCTTTGCCGTAGACGTGGAAGTCGAGGTTCCATTGACCGGTGATCTCGGGATGTTGTTGGTCGACGTAGACCTTGACGCGGGCTAGAAGCTTGTCGATTTGGGAGACGAGGATGTCTTTAATGTTAGAGGATTCTCATATGTTGAAGGAAAGGGTTCTTACGATCTGTGATACTGCCCATAAACATAGAGCGATAACCAACAATACGTGCAGCTTCGAGCTTGAGTTGATAAGGCTTGCCATCTGCTTCTGACGAGCGATAAACACTACCACTCACCCTGACAGACCTTTCGTCAGAGAGCTGCTCATACTTTGAGTTACCAAGATGAAGTGACCCTCCCGGCCCCCGTAGAACATCCGGTCTCGTATTCTCATAGAGCGTATGCGCAGCGACAGATAAAGGCGTACACACAGACTCAGGATCAGTCGGTCGAACATCGAATAAACCGTTCTCATAAACAGTCGCAACAGCACCATGGGATTTTGGGAATGAACACTGTCCTCCGCATTCCAAGATCTTACCCATGTGATAGAACCCACCAAGCCTAGAGTGAAGGTCTTCTTTGCTGAGATGGTTTGACTGACGTGTGAGTTGATAAACGCAGAAAGCGACGTATGGGGATGGATCGTAGGCTCGTCCACCGATTATGATGTTAAAGTCGGGATTGGCGTTCATAGCATCGACGAAGGGCTCGTAGCCCATTTGAGCGACGACGCGGAGGGATTCATTGATCTCGTGTTCTGTTGCTCGTGGGACGCAGGGGCCGCAGCCCGTCAGGCGGCCTTGTTCGAGGCGCTCGAGGATCGCTGCCTTGTTAATATTGGAGAAGAGTGATATCGTGTTGAAAGCATAGTCTCTGTGAAAGTATCAGCAAGAGAGCACGGGCATTTCTACCATGACTTACTTGTTCTCCTCTTCTGCTGCAATCTCTTCTATAATCTCACCCACAGCCTTAACGTGCTCATCCGTCCCATCACCACCAGCAGAACCAAATATCAACGGGACACGAAACGTATGAACAAGCCGGAGTAACTTGGCGAGATCCTTTGCATAAGCAGACCTCGGGCACGACATAGATCCCAGAGCAAGTTTCTGCGGCCCACTATCTGTCGAGCCCGAGTCCAAGATAATAGCTGTTGGTATGCCGTTTGGTACAAGGCGGGAGAGCTCATAGTGCGTGAGAGCTTCGTCGAAGCCGTAGCCTAGCATCCCCACTGGAGTGATGATCTGGCATATCGGCTTGAGTTCCGGGTTCTCGGCGGTGTTGAGTTGCATTGTCGAGTCGGAGGGCATCGATTGACACGAGATATGCAGTGATACGTTAGGGATCGACGTGGTATTGGGGCGAAGTTCGGTGATAAAACGGGCGTTGGTGAGTGTGTGATCGTAGCTTCAAGTCAGTGACAAACCAGGAAAAAATCCACGAAAAATGTCAAGACAAAACTAAATTATTTGAATTAGTGATTCGTTGAAATATTGTCGTCTTTTCAAGTGAAATTAACGCTTTTACATATCAACACAGAACCGCCAAGCATCCGTTCCATGGAGCGGACTTCGCTCGATCGTGCGGATTTCGCAAGACCCCACAAAGTGGTAGCATGTCAGATTCATCATTCAGAGTCCGACGGGGATAAGGTCCTACGGATCTCGACGTTCTCACACTAACGAGCGGCAATTGGTAGTAATGCCGGAGGTTAATTGTGCAGTTTATGCTTGATTGGTATGCCTAAATATAGTCTTCCACGGAGTAATGCATGCATCCTGAATCCTCATCTTACGTGGCCATTGTCCCTCTACGGCACAGCTAGTTCACGAGGGCATCTCTACTGCGAAGCTGCATCTCTTCCCCATCATAAACAACACTACCTTCCCCAATGATCAAATCCACTCTATCAACAACTAATGCCTCACCTTCCATAACGTCTCCAGCTCAGCCTCATCCTCGCAAAGACTGTCCCGTCCCAAGCCTCACTAGTCCGAGTCCGTAGGGCTCTCTGCTGACTGCGCCCTGTAAGCACCAAGTTTCATCCTCGTTCTGGCGTCAACGTAATTGGTCCAGGGACAAAACTAGCGTATCATCGCTCACTGAAGGATTCATCCTACGCGATAATTGCTACTCCACGATTAGACGTCCGTAGGGCAGTCCGATGAGGTCTGAGCTGGATTGCTCTTCTTTATAGATGCTGATTGCCACCTTTGCCATTGTCTTTTTCGCATTCGCATCATTCAATCTCTTAACCTTTCATTCGCTTATTCTTTTTTACTATTCGGTAAAGTCATCATGAGCTATCACGACCGCAAAGACAGCGATCCCCAAGAGGGCAGTATCGCGCCAAGCTACCACGAACTTGAAACAACAAGACGATGGCACACAATTCCACAAGAAGATGAAGACATCACAGCTTATGATCCCTACACTTCCCAAACTAGTATCCAAGACTCAACCACAAAACAAGACCCATCACCTCAACAAGACGATGAAGAAGCTCAAATGCCGCTCCGTCAAGCACTAAAGAAATACCCCAGAATCGCAATGTACTGCCTCGCCATGACAATCCCCGTCATCGGCTGGGGCTACGATCTGGTCATCGTCGGCGCCGTCGCAAGCGTCGATACCTTCAAAGCGGACTACGGATCAAAAATCGACGGCGAGATGGACATTCCCGGAAACTGGCTCTCCCTCTGGCTTGGTCTTCCGCCCGCCGGTGCAGCGCTCGGTGGTCTTTTAGGTGGATGGCTACAGAACCGCCTTGGACGAAAACTCACGCTTTTGTTTGGAACGATCATTTCCGTCATTGCTATCGCGTGTATTTTCTTCTCGCATACACCTGAGCCGCTTAATATGAAGCGCACGCTTCTCACCGCTGGTTTGACGATTCAGGGCTTTTCGGTCGGTGTTATCAAGACGACTTGTGTGACGTGGGTGTCTGAGAATACACCGACGGCGCTGCGAGGTTCGGCTATGGCTTTGTTTCCGGTATTTACATTGCTTGGTCAACTCATTGGTCTTATTGTCATCAAGTTGATAAATGACATCGACAACAGCAGTGGCTATCTTGGTGCTTTCGGATCACAGTGGATTCTCTCCCTCGGCCCTTTTGTTCTCTCTATCGTCATGCCAGAAAGTCCTGCTCATTTGATCAGAACTGGTCAAGAACAGAGAGCGATCAAATCAGCTACTCGGCTGTTTGCTCCTAAAGTCAGCCCATACGGCGCACTTGAGCGAATTAGAGCAACCATCGAGGAAGAGAAGGCCCTCACTGCTTCAGTCAACTACTGGTCTTGTCTCAAGGGTACGAACCTTCGGAGAACTCTCATCGTTGGACTGGCTTCTATCATGCCTGCCCTCTTCGGTCTGGAACTGCTCTCCAATGCCAGCGTCTTCTTGACATCTATGGGCATGAAGTCAGGATACGCCATCATGTTCACATTGGCTGGTATAGTCGCTGGAATGCTTGCCAATGGTATAGGCTTCTGGCTTCTTTCCCGCGCTGGTCGCCGCACCTTGACCCTGTTCTCATTGGCTTCTTCGACGCTTCTCTACGGAGCCATGGGTGTGACTGGCTTTTGGAAGAGTGCGACTCTTACTTGGGCAACTGGAGGTATCATGACAGCTGTCATTGTCGTTTGTGGTATGGGTGCATGGCCTGCTGGATATGCCATCATGGGAGAGACTAGTTCGCTTCAACTCCGATCTCTCACTCAAGGTTTGGCTGGTGTTGCTGAAAAGGGTTTTTCCATCATGTTGGCTGTTGTTCTACCCATGCTTTTCAGCCGAGATAAAGCGGCACTAGGCGGAAAAACAGGTTTTCTGTTCTGTGGTCTTTGTCTGATCGGTACTCTCTTGACTTGGTTCTTCATCCCTGAGATGAAGGGAAGAAGTGCGATTGAGATTGATCACATGTTCGAGATGAAATTGCCGACGAGAAAATTCAAAGGCTTTAAAATGGAGGTGCATGAAATCCAAGAGGTTTCTCCTCTCGCACCACATGCTAGCTTGTAGACTGTCTCATGGCTGAGTATCGTCATGCATTTGGATGAATGGTATAGAGTGGGATTTGCTCGGTTGATTATGATATATAGACGTGCTCAATTGCTTTAAAACTGTTTTTGGCCTATTCTCTACTTTGATTGAAATGTTCCAAGTGCCAAAGCTAGTCCTCCCAATGCATGACTACCACTCACAGTACAAGGCATACGTATAAGACCCAAACCTACACTTCTGCGTCTTTCCAAACTTCTCATCCTCATAGCACCTAATCCCACTGACCCCATCACAAACAAGCTTCCCTACCCTCTCAGTACTACCCTCATAAAAGCACGTATGCCCATAAAGCTTCTCCATCGTATCACCACTCTTTAGAGCAGCCGGAAACTTGTCATCCGCTGTTGTGTTCAAGATCGGAGTACCACGTGTGTCGCCGCCCTTTCCTGTCTTGAAACAGCTATCAGAAGAGAAGTCCTTGTCTTCGGGCTTTTCGGCGATGACCCATACGGTGGTAAGATAGCGGGCGATGGTGATTCTGTGCTTCTTCTTGGAAGTATCAGGGTCGCCGCATCCATTGAGCCATGCACCGATGGCTCCTGTCTTGGGATCGACGGCGACGTAATCATATCGACCCGTCTTCTGCAGCTTTGCGTATCGGATGTTTGCGCCCGATGTCCCGACTCCGCCTGCGATCTCTCCTGCTTCTCGCCAGGTGGGTTTCTTGGGGTAGTCATTGTACCAAATCTTGACGCTGCCATCGAGTCTAGATGTCCAGACGTAGTCCGCTTTTCCGTCGCCGTTCATATCTATAAAGTCAATCTCATCCGGTGATTGGTTGATACCCGAAGCATCTGCGTCTGGCATCGGGGCATACTTGTCGCCATCGTTGTCAGGGCCGTAAATGTTTCGATAAATGGTGGTACCGCCGTTATCTTTGAGAAAGATGTAGTCGTCGCGCTAGAAAGGTCGTCAATAAATGAGCGCTCAGTGAATCACGGCCTGGTCTTACCCCGTCGCCGTCAATATCGGCGATGCGCACTCGCTTCCCTGGTCCGAGGCCTGATGCGATCGTGCCTATTGGCCGGAACTTCCACTCCGACTCCCGTCCCAGATTGAGATACGCCTTCAATAAGCCGGTCTTGGGATCCAGATCCAGGTAATCATCCAACCCGTCGCTGCTACAGGTCAGTTAAGCGCTCCGCCAACCAGAGTCCGGAGTTACTCACCCATTGATGTCGCCAAAAACGACCTGGTTTGCTGGTGCAGCACCAGAAGCGATTGGCTTGCCGCCATTGATCGGGCTCCATGCCCAACCAAGAGAGTCTCCATCGTTGACCCCAGAGTTGAGACTAAGCTGTCAGCAGGTCGATGGCGGAGTTATTGCGGGAGCATGACTTACTAAACCGTAGGAGCTCCCGTCTTGGGGTCAAGCCAGACGTAGTCGTCCACTCCATCACCATCCATGTCAGCAAAACGAAGTCCATCAATCGCCATAGAGTCATCGGTAGTCCCTCTGTTATACCAGACTGATAGTGCCCCATGGTCCCCAACGTAGACGTAGTCGTCCTTCCCATCGCCATCCATGTCTGCTAAGCGAATAGTGCTTGGCTTCTTCTTGATACCATCTGCAATGGTCTTGGCGGGACCCTGGTTGATGAAGAGAGGAACACCCTCCCTGTTGGTAGGCTGGTTGAGGAATCCTGTGAGGCCACCGTCTTCGTCCCAGATCAAATAGTCTGTCGTCCATTAGTAAGAAGCATGACGTGCGACAAAGGGGAACTTACCATCACGGCCATCGCCATTCATCTGTCAATCACACTCGTTAGCCCGGTATTGAAGTCTGGGTACATTCCACTTACATCGGCAAACACCAGCTTCGAGATATCACTAACAGCCCCAGTAGCGATACCTCCCATCGCATGAAAGAGCACATCTCGTCCTCCGACAGATCCAGTGTTCAGATGATGCTTCAGCGATCCACCTTCACCGATATAGACATAGTCAGCTCGTCCATCACCGTTGATGTCTGGGAATCGTAAAGTCTCGAGGTTGGCATGCGGCACGCCTGAAGCGATCTCGCCGCCAGGCACGAACTTCCAGCCGTTGTCCCAGCTATCATCAGGGCCATAGTTCCACCATACGCGAACAGAGCCGTTGTCTGGGTCTACGACGAGGTAATCGTCCATCTATCTTATGTTAGCACAGGTGCCTTTGATTAGACAAAATACTTACGCCATCACCGTTCATATCCTGTCGGTGGATTAGTCTCGGCTAATAGAATGATCGAGCGCGAACTTACCGCCAGATAGATAGTCTTCGCGGGGCCTACACCGCTACCTATGATGTCATTGTTGTTACCAGCCTTCGACCATGGCTTGGGGAGATTGTTGAGCCAGCAGGTGATCTCTCCAGTCTTGGGATGAATCCATACGTAGTCTAGAACAGTGGTTAGTCTGGGCCCCAAATAGTAGTAGGTTCAATGCTTACCTGCTTTGCCATCGCCATTCATGTCATGCAATCTGACATACTGATCGTCCAAGCCAAGTCCTTCAGCAACCTGACCCTCGGCTTTCCAGTCCTTGTGATACTTCCAATCACCGTTCTTACCAACGCCACCCTGAGCAATCTTTCCAGTACCCTTGTACCAAGGGTTGCCATTACAAATAACGCACTTATCTTTTCCACCAGTTGCATACTTGGCTGCATCTGCCACTGTCTTCTTCGAAGTGACCTGAATAGGACTCTTTCCCCAATCCGGGGCAGGAATATTCTTGTCGATACCGCCATTAGTACCGTCACCACCGTTGGGGTCTGGTCCAACTGGCTTCTTGATCCAGCTGCTGGGAATCTGGTGGATAAAGCTGTACCAATAGTCGCCCATAAGCTTGTATCCGTCATTGGTAGGATGGATGCAGTCCTGGAGATCACTCGTCTTGAAGGTTGTGAAGTCCACGGCCAAGACGTGCTTACCGTCTTCATGACGTGACTTGACAACGCCAGGGACGAGCTTCTGGAACTCCTTTGTCGCAGGCGATTGTTTCTCATCACAAGTGTTGATGATCATGGCTACAAGAATCGTTGCGTCGGGACAGGCCTTGACCATCTTGTCAATAAGCTTGCCAAGTCGGTCAGCAGCGCCCTTGGGATCGTTTCCCTCTTTCGAGATGCCATGGTTGGGGTTCATGTCGTTGGTGCCAGCTGCGAGTAAGATGATGTTGGGACGCTGCTTGAGGGATGGATCGACGTGATCAGAAATGTACTGGATAGTCTTTCCAGACCATGCTGCCTGTTTGGAGTCAGTCATACTGTCCGCAGTGAGCCGGTGTACGTACATAGTATCCGTCAGATATTGTACCCGATGACTCCGTCCCAGCAAACACGACCTTGTCTCCTATTCAATATTAGTAACTGCTGTCGTAATGACTACCCCGACACGTGTATTTTTACCAGAAAGATCCTTCTTCAGCTGCCCACGGTATCCATTTCCGTCACCTCCCTTCCTGTCGCTCAGGTAACCCACTGTGATCGAGTCACCGACTGGGAGAATCCTCAGCTCGGTACCCTTCTTGACTGCCTCTCCCGGTTCAGTCTCCTTGTACTTCAGGACAATGTTGCCAGAAGGACTGATTGGACACTGCGCTACCGATGTATCAAGAAGAGGTTCCGGAGTCATATCGTTCTGCTCCATGCGGCGGTTGGAAACCTCGAAAAGAACGAGGTTGGCGATAAGCTCATGTAGCAGGATCTGGGGATGGAAGACACGGCCGTAGCTATAAGAAGTTGGTTAGTGGTAGGGACAAAACATGGCTGCTGCTTACTCACCCGTCAGGCAAAAGATTCGGCACATCCTCAGTAGCTCCCTCTTTCGCTGCAGCCTGGAGACCCTGAATCTCGGAATCATCTTCAATCTTGTGCTCCTGCCTGAATGTAACATCGGGTGCGACAAACTCAGCTGCTCGGGCCATCGTGTTCATATCACCAGAAAATGAGCCGTTCGTGTGCTCGACAGTACTCCGCTTCCACGGCCTATTACCCCATGGGTCAAAGGTATCGAGCTCATAGAACATCAGCTCCGGTCTAAAAGAGTCAGTCTGCGACACGAGTCAAATTTTAAGAGTGTTAAAGCTCACCTTGTATTGCTGTCAACCACCGACTCGTCAACGCCATCTTCGCAGTATCGGCCTTTGAAGTGGCCGACATATTCATCGTAGTTGATGAATGTCACCTTGTCGCCGGCTCTCTTGACAGCGGCCTCCTAAAAACGAAGTCAACTCACTGAGAGCCTTCAATGTCTCTTTGCACCTACAATTTTGTCGTTGATGAGATCAACCAGCCTGTTCATCTCTCGTCGGCGCAGCTCCTCAAGACGAGCAGCAGGCTGCCAAATATTATACGATTTCTTCGAAGGAAATGTCAACAAAACTCACGGACCGATTTGGTTTACTTACAAATATCCAGGTTGACCATGACACTTTGTCGCAAGCAGACCCATAGTCAGTGCTCCAAAATTTGGCATACCTATAGCTGAGATTAGCGGAAGGGAGATGATACTTTATCAAGCACTATCATACCCAGTGTAGTATATCATGCCACTACATAGAGAAGAAACATCAGTACATATCCAGTCAGCGCGCCAGGACAGAACTTACTCTGATGACAGTTTCTTCTTTGTCGCCTCGATCATTGAGTCGATTCTTTTGGAGAACTCATCGTCGTTTATGATGTTCTTGGAGTATTGGAGCTGACCTAAACAGCCGCGAGACGCAGCATCCCAGTCCCATCCTTTCGCCCAGGGCTCACCTTTCATCTCTGCAACTTTACCTACAGTAGAGTGTTGGTCGTTCAAAGCAAACCATTGATAGACACATTGGTTCAGGATGTTAACAAGCTCAGCATCGTTGCCACCTAGGACATTGTCAGTGGGTGTCTACACCTCAATGGATTACCTGTGATCCCTACCCGCAGATAAGAGAATGATTTGCTGATCAGAGTCTATTGAAGGGAGCTGATCCTCAATCACGTTCTTGATGACCGCACCAGAGCAAGATTTGAACTGAAACTTCCGGTTTGCTGCGTCGCCCAGTCTTTCATCTTGATTGATGAGATATGGGTAAGAATGGTCGTATCGTCGGCAGTTTTCATCTGTGACTCGTTAAATCCCGTTGCAATAACCTGGCATTGTAAACTTACCGCCTTCGCCGTGTAACCCGTCTCCAGCTCCAATACCAGCTGAGTATGAGTCCCCAACAGCCGCAAGCTTCTTGATGAACGTCAAGTCATCTGGATTGAAGAAATCGGTCGTTTCTCTGCCAAAGATATTGTTCATGGACATAGATCCAAAGTCAACAAAAGAAGGACGTGCTGCTGCTGAGCCAGCAACAGCGAAAAGTGCCAAAACATAGCGTAGACGCTGCATGATGATACAGTTTACAAGCGAATAGAACGTGTTACTCTCTTTTGGCAAATACAGACACTTGGCGATCTTCATATGTGTGCCAATGGAACTATTGTTAGCAAGTCGGTAGTCAGCCTTGCAGGGTTTGTCGATTTCCTTCTCTTGGCCCCCAAGTCCAGTTTCAAGATCTGCACTTCGCCCAGGCCACTGATCATGGCCCCCACAGTCCTGCGTGATTTAGTTATCGCCTCATGATCCAGTCTGGCCGAGAAGCTCTGTTCGCATTTGACCCACGTGGTGACATGTAAATGAACTTGGCAGGGGAGAACCAACAGATGAGGGATAAAAATTAGTCGGGCATTTCCTGACCCGAAAGGAGCATCATGCATGAGTCGCAGCACGGCCCGTTAATTATAGAAAAGCCAGCGTCGAAATGGTAAGTCGAACCAACAATTGTGTTTCACGATCCCTTGTTAGCGTCTTGTTGTTGGTTCTAGCAAAAAGCTCGTATCAACATCCACATTACATGGTAGGCTGCTTGAGCTTTGATTGGACGCACGGCTAACCAGGTTTCCATTTATTTATCACAGCGCGTAGTCAACTTGTAACCGAGTTGGTAAATGGGGGCTGTATTCTCGATTCGGCGAGTAATGATGGGCAAATGCGTCCGGAATATCAGCTTCGGCCGTTATTTGGAAGGAATCAGAACATGTGCCTTTAATTTTAAACAGTCATATGGTACCATGATCATCTTTTCTGTCTTCCGACTTAGCCGCTGGTTGCAAGGCGCAGGCATGTGTGTTTTGTGCTATTCGTTGACAATTTGAGAGACTGTAGTCCCAGTGAGCCTAGATAGTGTACAGGCTATGTTATATGTCTTGTGCCATCTATTTGTCTTAGTTTCCTCCGGGTTCTATCTCGTTGAATTCTATACACTGTTCTGAACTTGCGTTCAACTGCTGGCATCATGGCACCGCTTATGGGTACATTCTACCTTTCTTTATTGTTCATACTTCTCATCTTCTGTCAGTTTCTTGATGCTATTGACCTCAGCGTTAAGCACCCACCGCAGGGGAATCTCAAAGTCCGGCTCGACTACGGTCTAGCGACTCAGCCCATCCCGGGCGTGTCAGAAAGCAAGAGGAAAGAAAATCAGCATCGATATCTCTTTTCCTCATATCTCGTTTTTAATGAACCTGTCTCCTCCATCACAGATGGCCAGCTAAGACAGATGGCCCAAGTTGCACATGGAGAGATGGAAAAGGATATGCAACAATATAAACCTAAGTCCGTTGTCAAGAGGAGTGGTAAGCCAGTATACCTTCCTTCGGTTATGACTATCGTGGCTTTTGGGAACGAGATCATCTTGTCTTCTTCTCAAAAGGGACTGGATGGCTTTCTTAACCAGTGGCCCCAGAGCCCGGTTAAGCTGGCTCTTGATCGATGTAGTGCTCTCTGGCGAGATCACGTTGTCAATGACCCAGAGAGTACTGCAGACCCTGCCGCTGGACATAAGAACAAGGCCAAGTGTGGCGAAGTCAATGCATTTCATCAGTACTATATGACACACACGACGTCTATTCCAGAGGTTGATCCAAAAGTCCGTGTCACAACTGTTGTCAAAGGAAAGCAAGGCTACTCTATCTTGGCCCCTTGTGGCACCGACAAGAACGGAGAGGATGAAAAGGTTGGTACAAGACAATTGCAGTATGTGTGAGATTACCTATTTACTAACGAAATATCAGGAATTCTGGGGCTGTAACCTCCTGGTACGCGACCAAGACGTGCATTATATTGGACAAGAAGAGGAGGCTAAGCCATTTTCGCTTCGTAAGATTGCCGGAGGTGTGCAGAAGAAAGGCCAGATCCAGATGTGTACTAAGAATAAGATTATTTGGGATGGGGAGTAGGCATTCGGTCTCCCATTGTCTTCATTCTGGTAGATTCAATTACATATTGTTATGGGTGAGAGGTTAAACATCAAGATTACTCACCATGACACTGCAAAGTATATTGATTGATTGATAGTTAAGCTTATGACGTCTCAACGAACTGCAAATTATATAAAAAGCTGAACTGAAGAAGTTCTCATCTGGAACTACAGGCTATAAGACGAATCAACTTCACTCTCTTATCTTATCGTAGCTCAATTCCAATCCAAACCATTCCTCAAGGGTTCTCATGTTATTCTCGCAGATGTCTGACAACCCACCAATATACAAGGATGCCGGTAAGCAACCACTTTTTAGTGCTTTCACATGCGACAAAGCGCCGCTCTTGAGCTCGTTCGCAAAACCTTCAACCATCAGTTCATCTGGATCCTCTTCATAGTCATCATCTTCAGACCACATGAAGGCACCATCCAACGCCAAATGTTCAACGTTGGGCGGAACTGCAGCCCCGATGAGACCAGGGCCGGTAGAGTATCCTTTCCTTCCAGTGAGGAATGTCCAGGGTATATGAAGAGTTTTTAGCTTGTGCATTTCACGGAGTCGAGCGATTGACCCTTGGAACGTGACGTCTGGCGGCTCGTACATCCCATTCGACAGTGCAGGGAAACTCTCTGCGGTAATTTCAAGCTCCTCGAGCGAGTCTTTGGTCTCAAGGAGGGCTTCTGATAGCACGCCCAACATCACAGCCTGTTTGCTGACCTCCTTGTCGAGGTCAGGGCGATACATCCAGTTGTATTTCAGCTTCTTCAGGTTCTTTGTTGCTGACAAAACAGGTGCCAGGCGACTTTCTCTTAGCCGAAAGATCTCGAGGGACTTTAGCGATGTTGGGGTTGGTGGTGAAGAGGAGGGCCAAGTAAAGTTGGTGGGGTTGTCAATCGATACGGAGAGAGTCTCAATATTGGGCAGGTAGAATAACGCCAGGGCATCTGCTGTATTACTTGGATTGAGGTGACCTTCTTCGTCGAACATCTGTGCAAGCGATACACGCTTCAGCGAAGTAAAAGAAGGCAAACTTGCTTTTGATGCATTCTCCGACTTTTCACATAGTGCAGCTCGAAGCATATGCCCGAGGAAACGGGTGTCGTTGGTCCAATTGGGGGAAAGACAAAGCCGTTCCAGGTTTGGTAGTAGAGAAACAAGAACTGCGACTGAAGCTTCAGGAGATCCACATTGGACTTTTTTGTTCCAATGATCGGCGACAGCCTCGGAGACGCCCGTTTTGCCTATGGCCTCGGAGAGTTGGTCGGTGGGAAGCTCTGGGATGACAGGTGGTGGTTCTGGGGTCTCTTCAGTCCAATCTGAGCGATACGAGCCCATTTCGTTGATGTAGCCAAAGCCTTCAAAGTCGGCATGATGTATCAAAGGGCACAAGTCCGATCTTCCTAGCAGTGTTCGGAGTAACTGGAGTAATTCGGTGATGGGCGGGTGGAACTCTTTCGCCCATTCAAATCGGACTGAGGAATAAACCAGAGGCTCGGTGAGGCTGTGCAGGGCTCGACAGGTCTGAGAGAGCCTGGCCAGGTCGCCTTGGGGAATAAATTCGGCGATGTGGAGCTGCACCTCTTGGGGGCAGTCGAGAAACAACGTGGGCGCCATCTTCGGAGTCAACTAAGGTGAAAGAGGAGGACTGAGGATGGATGTGCAGTCAATACTCTTATGTGGGTTGTTGGTTCGACGTGAAACAACTCAACAAGGCTCAGCCCAGATTACAGTGATCAGCACCGCCATTATAGTGGGGCCTTCCAGCAACCCCTGGTCCCTGAAAATCCTACCCTGAAACGATTTACGCGCCCAAAAAAAAAAAAGGTTCTTCACATCAACGCCCAATGCTGGGAAGAATTAGGTCAATTGACTTGATCAACTATTACACTTGTTTTCAATACTGCGAAGATTATTGGAATTGGGCGATTTTACTTGGAAAGACCTTCTTTCAGACAAGCCTTGAGTTCCCCATCAACGCGCCCGAAATACTCTGAGACTAAGTTAGTAGAAAGTACGGAGTGGATATAGTCGCAACAGCTTAGCACTCACCAATCACCTGATCCTTCATTTTGTCAGGAATGTCGCTCAACGTCGGAAGAATATTATGCAAAAACTGTTCCTTGCCCTTTGGCTCTTTGCAGATGATCTTCCACAGCGCTCTAGGCTGCTCAAAGTCTTTGTCCGTGATGGAAGTTGCGAAAGCGGTGACATGGCCAGACCAGTCCTCGTGGATAGGTACTTGGACTCGCTTGCTCATACTGACGGGTCGAAGCCTTGAGCCGACATAGTCTGGGTCGCCTCCGTAGTTACCATTAATCGTACCTGGGCCGTCGCGGACGTATGGGGCGTAGACTTTGTTGATGGGTTTGTTGCAGGGGAGTTGGAAGTAATTGGGTCCGACTCTGGTTATTGTTAGATCTGATACGATGAGAAAGGATGAGTTTACTTGCCTGTAGCGATGAGCATCTGGGTAGCTAAACATTCTCGCTTGTAGTACTTTTCTCGAGTTAGTCTCTGTATGTCAACATAGAAGGACCTATATACCAGGATCCGCTGACGGCCCAATGCCAGGAACCATGTTTGAAGGTGAGAAGCACGCCTGCTCCAAGTCTTGGAAGTAATTGTTCAGCTTTGTCAACTTGTCAGCATCTGAGAACCTCAAGATCATGAAAACTTACATTCTTGGTAAGAGTTATTCTACCAACAAGCCTAAGAGGATACTTCTCAAAAGGCCAAACATATGTGTCGTCAAAAATGTCAATGGGAGCATCATTGACCTCATCAGGTTGCATAACCTGGATATAGACACCCCAAGATGGGAAATCCCCTTTCTCTATAGCTTTGAAGAGGTCTTTGACGTGGTAGTCTGGCTCTGAGCCTGCCAGTCGCTGAGCAGTGTCTGCATCCATGTTCTTTATTCCATCATCAGGACGGAAGTGCCATTTTACGTAGACATAGCTGCCGTCCTAGATTGTGTCAGCTTAGTTTTATCAGCTTTGTGATGGACTCACCGCCTTGTTGAGGGTATATGTGTGAACACTGAAGCCATTGATGTTTCTCAGCGACGCAGGAATACCACGCTGTCCAAAGAGGTGCATCAGAGCATGGATACCCTCAGGGTTGTTCAGGTGAAAGTCCCAGAACATGGTGTTGTCTGGAACATTCGTCTGAGGATGTCTTTTGTGACTGCGATTCATGGACGGAAACTTGATCGGATCTCGGATGAAGAACACAGGCAGATCATTGAAGACAAAGTCCTGGATACCCTCTTCTGTGTAGAATTTTGTTGCCCAGCCGCGAACATCACGTACAGTATCGCTAGAACCTTTCTCGCCACCAACAGTCGAGATTCGTGTTAGTAACTTGGTCTTCTTGCCGATACCCGTGAGGAAGTCTGCGTCGGTGAGATGGGAGATATCTTCGAGGACTTCGAATTCGCCAAAAGCTCCGGCAGCCTTTGCGTGTACGCTCCTAGATCTGTTGTCAGCCAATGATCCAAGATTGGTTAGATTAGCCAGTACCTCTCTGGAATACGTTCACGAGCAAAGTGGGCGAGTACTTCGATGGTTTGCGTGTCGCTTAAGACGATGAGTCCTCCGTTGCTTTTTCCATAGCGAACTTGTTGAACTGATCCTGGATTTTCGCTCGGTTGCCCTAGATAACAATGTCAGGTACATAACTGAGACGAATTGGATTGCGTGTACCATTGGCAAGAGTCGAGATGGGATTGTTCTGGGACTGCTCCTGTAAGCCTTCAACGGGGATCGTAAGCTGGAGTTGATGCTCACCATGGCTAATTCGATTATATCTTGTCGTTCCAATTGATCCATACTACGAAGCAAACAACTTCATCACAGACGCAGCACAGCTCATCTTATCTCCCCCTTCCTTCCTCCATCACCTCGATCCCCAATCTTACACGGAAACCTCGGAAGCCACTGAATTAAGTTGACCCCGCACTCGTACAGCAGCCACTTTGTCATGATGACTTCTAATGCATCCCAGCTCTGTCAGCTCTTGATAACGACCCCACTTTCGTCACGTAACCACCAACCATTCACCACAACAGCATTAGAAAATAGTATTACCGCTCTGGGAATTGAGGGTAAATCGGTCCTATGGCTTAAACTCAATGGCTCACCTGCAGGGTGAGGCTTATCGAGCCAATAATCTCAGGTCGTAGCTGCTTTTGGGTATACTACTTTCTGCTTCGTCATTGGTCTGGTAGTCTTACTCGATCTAGGTCGTTTTGAGCAGATCGTAGGGTTACAACCTCATGCGACGCCCGCATGTCTAACTCTCTCTGCCGCCCTCGTATAAGGTAGGTATACCAACTTAAACCCCTCAGACCGTCGTCTTCCCCCTCTCTCTCCCAGTTACACCCAAAAACTAAATTCATTGTCACTTTTCGATCATGAAGACTACCAATCGTCCTGATGAATGGAAGATCGAGCAAGGTCTCTCCGGCGCGGTCCTCCCTGTACTGGACCAAACTGGACCAGAGACCAAGGCTTTAGATCCTCAGGTCTTTGGGGAACTCACCAAAGATGAAGAAGCTATCAAATCGGTCGGTGATCGTGACAAGCTCTTCACTCGTGAACGCAAGGGTTGGGTT
This sequence comes from Fusarium mundagurra, assembly GCA_013396205.1. NCBI lineage: Eukaryota > Fungi > Ascomycota > Sordariomycetes > Hypocreales > Nectriaceae > Fusarium > Fusarium mundagurra. The sequence continues at coordinate 82,482 of JAAOAN010000274.1, read as the reverse complement.
GGGTAAGACTCTTCTCAAGTGTATCATGCCGTGCTGACCAGTGAAGCTTCGTTGAGTGGGAGAATTACCCTGAGAAGAAAGCTGCTGCGCACAAGATCTTGACGTCGCAGACATTCCCTCCCAACCCTGAGTACCAACTTGGTCCTATTCCGGGAACTAACCCTGTACTTCCTGGCACGTACTGGAAGATGTTTCATCATGCCATCGGTGGTGAACTCACCACCGTGCCTGAGGATTCATGGGCTACTGTTCTCAAAGAGAAGCACCCTGATATGCTGCATCTCTTGCAATTCCCTTACAATGGAGAGCCGCCTAAGCGCTTAGTCACTGATAAGGAGTTCACCCCCAATTCCCTTCACTTTGTGAGAAACCACGGTGGAATTCCCATCATCAATAAAGAAGACTTCAGCTTCCTCATGGATGGTCTCGTTGCAAACCCCAAGTCCTTCACTTTGGATGACCTCATGGACGAGTCAAAGTTCCCTCGTATGAGCAAGAACGTCACGATCCAGTGCTCTGGAACTCGTCGTATTGAGCAGATTCTCAAATACCCTGGCCAAGGCGATGAAGTTCCCCAGGCGCCCTGGGCTGAAGGAGCAATTGGCACTGCCAACTACGTTGGTATCAGCCTCAAGAAGGTTATCAAAGCTTGTGGTGGCTTGATCGATGGTGCTAAGCACCTTGAGTTCTACGGTGCTGATACCTACTTCAAGGACAATAAGACGATGAATTACCTCGTCAGTGTTCCTTGGTCCAAGGTCAAAGCCAATGAAGTCATGCTAGCTTGGGAGATGAATGGTGAAGAACTCCCCAAGATCCACGGATATCCTCTTCGAATCGTGGTGTTTGGCTACATCGGCGCACGCAGCGTCAAGTGGCTGTACCGCATCAAGGCTATTAAAGAGCCATCCAGAGCACCTGTTCAAAGCCAGGAATATCTATACTTCCCTCAGCAAGTCGGCAAGCACAACTTCAAACTCACAGATGGTATCCAGATTCAGGAAATGCCTGTCAGCTCTGCCATCATGTCACCGTGGACAAAGCAAGTTGTCATCCATAACGGCAAAATTCGCTGCAAGGGCTGGGCATACTCTGGTGGCGGACGTTGGCCCGAGCGAGTTGAACTCTCCAACGATGGTGGCTTCAACTGGTATACCGTTCCACTTGAGAATCTCTCTAAGAAGCGTAAGTGGACCTGGCGTACTTGGGAGTTTGAGCTTCCGTGTGACGTCGAAGGTTGGGTTGAGATTGTTTGTCGCTGCTGGGATAATTCCCTTAACACTCAGCCGCCTGATGTCCGGACAGCTTGGAACTGGGGCCTTCACGTTACTAGTTCGTGTCATAGGATCTCTATTTATAGCGTCAACAAGACGAGGGAGAGGACTAAGGCTCGTTTGGATGAGTTTGAGAAGAAGGGTATTCCATTTGGTCCGATCACTGTTCCATTGGCATTCCCTTCGCAGAGTTGGGATGATTACGACAAGTTCTGGAAGGAGCATGATCCTCGAGATGCTTACGATGAGTAACAGGCTGGAGGATATAGTAAGTCACGAAGATTGCACGAATAAGAATGTCAGCTCGACAACTAAGATAATTGATTGTAACGTATGTCAAAGAAACTCTGTCCGTAGTGAGTTCTTGTCTTGTAAGACACCTAGTCACTCTTCTTCCTTACGAGCAGTAAGACACCAGTCATGTCACCCGTAAGCATTTCCTTGCCCTTCTCCACGCCTGCGTCACTGAGAATCTTCTCAATCCTCCTTCTGATTTGCCGAACAACGTCATTCTCCGTCCCAACTGCTTCAGGATGGGCTTCGCGCCATCTGGTAACGGGACTCGCGGTTCCGAGAGCCATCTCCACCATATCCAAACTGACGGGCGGCGAATGCTCAAACAACATTGTCTCAGAATCTGGACCAGTACACCACTCTTTGCGCACAAATGAGTCTTGGTCAAATACCGAAACAGGCGGATCAAGATCCCAAGGTAACGGCAGGCCACGGTATAGATCACGGACCAAAAGGTTACCGGGCAGCGTATAGTCTTGAACCAAGTTATCAAGATCATCGATAACTTCCTGCACGGCTTCATGAGCAGGCATGGATGGATTGACTCGAACACTAGCAGCTGTCCATAGAGCCACAGTACCTCCAGGCTTGAGGGTCTTGGCAGCTTGCTCCCAAAATCGCGGCATGTCAAACCAATGGGCACAGGTGGCTGCAGTGATCACGTCGACGCTGCCATCAGGAATGGGGTCGGCAAGTTCGGATCCCAGAGACTCAGCTGAAGAGACCTCAAACTTGACATTTTCGAGTGTGGTAATAGATCGCGCAGTGCTGATCATTCCCTCTGAGGGGTCAAGACCATATGCAGTCTTGAAGTGAGGGGCAAGGCTGCGAGTGGCTGTTCCTGGTCCGCAGCCAACATCGAGGAGAGTATCGAACTGGCCAGACCCCTCTTTGTGGAAGTTTATAATTGCATCGTATAGCTTTGGATTATAGTTCCGACGATGTTCAGCATAGGTTGCGCCTTGCTGGGCGCTATAAGCCCTGAAGGTCGGGTCCGATGGCTGCTGCGTCTGGCTCATGATGAAGAATGATATGGGTTCAGAGATTGCTACGAAGATTGGTGTCGAAACTAGTTATTTTATGGAAAGAACCTTTCTTAAGGACTGTTTATATACTACGAGGTGAATCACCTAGTTCTAGTCCGTACGGTCAATTATATAGATGCCGTATCCGAAGAGTCGGTGGCTCAAATGCCCCGTGCTTACGCGTGCTAGAATCTCAACATCCAATAACGTACCAGCAAATGCAAAGTCAGCAACATCAGCCTTTGAAAAAATGCGATGACTGGTTGGTTTATCCTAAAAATGGAGTCATTGGAGGCTGTCGTCGAAATGCATACCTAATTAGGCAAAGCGACCTGAGCCCTTTATCTCGGATTCTGTAACTCACCTAAAGCCCTTTTTTGACTGAGAGTACATACGCTGACTCCTACCAAGTAATCTCCAATTGTAAAGTTCGCTGTCGCCGGGTGACTCATGTTTCGTTCGCTGGACTTTCGCAGTCTGTTCTCAGTCCACGGGAGTCAAAGAATTATCTGAGACGAAGGCGATTTGGTACAAGAACATACTGGCTGATAACACGTCTTCAGATCAATTCACGAGCACATACCAACTCGCGCATATATTTATATTCAACTATCCAGGCCTTTTGTAGTATAGAACACCCAAAGTTGAGTGAAGTACAGTAGAGAGATTCCACTTACTCACCCCAATAGTACTTAAAAGCGTCATCCCTCCATGAAGAGTGATAAATCTTATCATTTTACCAAAGAATTATTGATCTGAAACACAAGAGCCTCGTGGATGAGTTGGCGTGCCAAAGTGAGCCTTTCAAGGTTGTTGCAATAATACTAGGTTTCTCGGTGTTATGTTCCAAATGTGCTATATCAATGGATCTTGACAGACAACTAAGCCTTCTGTAAATAGTTAGGCCATATAACTGGAGCTGCATGTTGAGCTTTTGTAACAATTAGTGAGTTATCGTAGTATTATGTGTAATTTGTTGTCTAGATGTGTTATTTGCAGTCGAGGCTTGTCACTGAGCGTATATATTACCACCCAGAGCTTAGTCTTCTTAAATCAATAGACTCTCATTATTTTGGTCATGCAATATCATTGTGTTCAATCCGACATCTCTATATCAGTCGATCAACAGTCAATACGACATCATGTAAAGATAGCCACTACAGTTGGCCGGGATGGAAGACTCTTCGCCAGCCCCTATTGGCAACCAGTACGAGAAGGTAGCTTCAATAATTTGTGCTGCTTGATTTCTATCGATATTAATGTAACATCAGGAGTAGTAGTCAATGGACGAGTAGCTAACTATGAAGACTGTTCCGTTTGTCTTTTGCTCTGGATGCAATTCGGAGATCTACTTGTTACATGCAATGAAAGGGTGCATGATTTTGGTAACCTTCGACTTTTCAGACCATGGAGAATAAGACATGAGTAACTTGGACGTGATAACAGCAGATTCTAGGTCTCTCAGGCAGCTGCTATGACTCGAAATGTAAAAAGTCAAGCCCGAGCTCGGTTTGTTATCCCTACCCAGGGATAGCGAAATCGCGTGCTTAGATACCTGTTCATCATGCGATTTCTTATCTACCGAGCAAGTCAGCTTCTGTATCGAGTCACTCCCAAGCCGTTGATGCGATATCGCTGATGTGCACTTCCCAAGCCGCAAGAAGCCCTGTACTGAGATAACTTGGACGACGAAGAAGAAAACAGAAACTCGACTGCCATCGCGAATCATACCTCAACGTATGGATATCGCCTAATACCAAGTATTTCTCTGCGAGTTAGTAATATTCAAATCAAAATCAACAAGTCGAGCATGCGTTGCTATTGACAGCCTAGACAGGATCAAAGGAATGTCGGCGAAAATGACGCTTTTGCCGAAGCGAGTCTCGCCGAGAATCGGATCGACGCATTTAGAAAAAAGGGGAGCTCATCGGCCCTGTTTCACAGAAGCATGAGACCGTGCAAATCCCTGCGATTTCGATCCAGGGATCGTAAAATCTCGTCTGATAAAGGAAAATTCTTTGCTAGCCCAATCCTTGTTCCCTGCTATCGATGCCCGATTTTGACATCGAACCTTCTAGCCCGGTGGGAACCGAAGTGGTGTCTACACCAAGTTGGACGACATGTTTGAGAATGATAACTGATGATGATTATTCTTAGTCCTGTGGGTTCCTCTCTACGAGCGCTGTTGCTCTTGATCCCTTTTGTGTCCTTTTGTCTAAACCTGTATCCCGTGGTATCTCTAATAGTACAAACCAATCCAAACCATTACTCCCAGCTCTAAATAATGTCTAGTGATCATCTGCATCCTCGTCCTTTCCGGGATACATGATATCTCGTACAAAAACAGCTCTCATGTTAAATGAGAAGACGATTAAAAATGTGATAACAAGAACGATAGTCATGCCGCTCGCAGCCCAGAGAATGCCTTCACACCTGAACTCGTTGCCAATAGAGATGGTAGCAAGCGTGAAGCCAGTGTTGGGGAAGACCATAGGCCACCAGCCAAGATGGAAGAACTTTGGTGGGGATGAGGCCACTGCGACGACAGCGATAAGGAACCACCACATGCTCAGCGCCCAGAGGAATACTGCGCAGAGCAGAGCTACTGTGCGGACAGTGTCGACGTTGAGAGCAAGGTTGTCGGCTCCCGAGATGGTCTTGGGGAGTGCATTGGCCATTCCGATAAGAGCCAAGGCTGTAAAGGCTGGCGGGCCGACATTCATGAAGAGGCCGGTTCGGTGTTCTCGATTGGGGAGACCAGACTGCATGAGTCGACCGATCATGTGAGCGTACATCATCATGGAGACACAGAAGCCCAGGCCTTGACACGTCAGGCCAGCGAAGATGATTGGAAGTGGATTGAGATGACTCTGTGTGTCCAAGATGACAGTTGCGACGGTGCCAGCCAACATGACTGGAAAGATAGGCAGCAACCAACCTGGCATCATTGTTTGCAAGTTGAAGCTATGTCCTGCAAAGAGGTACGAGTACTGCCAGACAGCTAGGATGAATGTGACAACGACGTAGATCCAAAAGATAGCCTCAGTTGCCCAAACATATGAGGGGTCGTCTTTGGGAATGACATATCGCTGGGTGCTGGTGATGAGTGAAGCGATAGCCAGGAAGAAGGTTGGGAAGAGGAATGCCTCTCGATGATGCGTGACAGATTTTGTCAAGTCGCCGGGGTTGAACAGAAATCGACATATCATACCAATACAGCAGAGCGTAAAGATGAGAAGATTGATGCTGTAAAGTACAGTACCAATGATTCTTAGACCGGGGAATTGATGAGGTTGTACGTGAATCAATAGGGCCAAACCGCCTGCACTCATGGGTAGTGTAAACCAAGCCCACGTAAAATGATGCAAGCGTTGTCTGAGTGACAAGTGTTGTTGTGAAGGCTCCTTGTCAACACTGTCATCTTGACTGCCTTTCTCAAGTTGTGAGGGATCAGCGTTCGCTGCCGATTTCGCAGTATGATGGTTCAGAAATGCCTTGGGGTCGTGTTCAGCCGGTGGCGAAGGAATAGATAAGTCGACCGAATTTCGGCGCGTGGGGGTATTTGAGTCTGTCCAAGGGACTTCAAGATCTCGAAGGCGATCCATTTTGTGTTGGTGTTGTAAACGACAGTGTAGTTAAATGCTTTAATTAAGCCGTAGCGAATGCTGATGGTGAATCATTGAAGAGAAGCTCTGATGAAGCAATTCAGAAATGAAAGTAGCGCGGTGCAGTATTTATAGACCTTAAGAAAAGATAAAAGTCCATGGAGATATCACTTTTGCAAAGCGCTACTAGTCGGCTCATTGTGGTCCTCGCCTAAAGGGGGCCATTACGAAGATTGCGAATCATGACATGGACCAGAATCTCGTGATGAGACCGTGATGGAAGATTCTAAACCCTGTATAACAGTGGGCCATGGCGCTGGAACTGCCGTGGCATTGAGGCTCATTCCAGGGGGTTACCCACTGTATTTCTAGCGGCCGGGTTTTAATGGCATGGATGGGCTGCCCATTAACGTGACACTGAGGCTACGCGGATTCTGGCCCGGTGCGCCGGCGCCGGTTCCAAATGGTCGGTGTCATACTTTTAGTTTGGGACTAGGGGGGGAGATAAGGCCGAGCCTCAAGGTGTTGGTTGTCAAGCAGGTTTTGCTCGCCACTTGGTCTGCACTGTACTGATAAGAATGCTGGTGAGGCCTCTTATGAGTCCATAATCATGAACAAGTGTCAATACTGCCTGATATACAACACGAGGCATGGCCTACTTGTCTGACCATATAAAATGCTATGCAGATAACGTTGCGAGAACGGCGTCAGTCTCACCACGGTCAACGTTCAGAGTGGAGTGCTTCTGACCGAAGCTCGGCGGTCATTCCGTTTCGCCGCCCAACGGTCAAGGATTAAAACAAACCCAACCCAAGGGTTAAAATTAGCTGCCGGGCACCATCGGAACCATTTTGAGCCTCAAACGCCCAATTACACCATTGCTCTCCCATTTGATGTATAGAGATAAAGATTTTTTGACGATATCAGCCTAATGCCAAGGATGCAGTGGAGTTCCATTAAGCATTTCGTCGATCTAATCAGTGATGGAGCCCAGGCTGATCATTCAGCTGCGTCTCTGCTATCATTCAGGAGGTTTCACTTGCGTTGCTTTGACGTGAAAATTCTGTTCACCCCTTAAAATGCACAAGGGCCCTTGTTGGCAGACGTTGATATCTTGCTAATCGTCATTCCACGTGCGAAAATTACTCGCGTTTGTGGACGTTATCTTTACGTGCACTGATCAATGCAATCAATTAACGAGTCAAGCTCGCCTTGCACAGCGGATAAAATCGGAGAGGTCTTTAATCGTTATCTTTATCCACTTCTAGGAGAGTTTCTTGGTGTTTAAAGGTTATCTACATAGCAGAAATAACTAGTATCTATCAATCGTTAGGATACCTAGTGTTCGATTTAATCAATAGTTCAAACTTAATAACGCCTTAACAAGACATTTCAAACCTGATATACTAATAGGACAGTATTAAAGCTATTTATAAGAATATAGATAATGAATTATAAGATAAAAGTACCTTAAATCTCATAAAGAGAAGTTTAAATTATATAAAGGATATATTACAATAAAACCCATAGGAACTTATAGTTATAGGTAGCTTCTTTTTAATACTATATTTCTCTTCCGAGTGGCCATTACTACGTGTTATCCATTCTACCCAAAAACGTTGACACTGACGCTGGTGAGGTTCGAAGTGTTTCAGGCGGGGAGGCTTTTGATTGGCCGTAGCGTCGGTCCGTTGCAGCTCTGGTATGGGTGCAATTGCACTCGCACTTAGTGAACACGCTCCAGAATACCTAGAATCCAGGTTGAGGGTTAAGTCTTTATTCAGATATGATCGACCGCAAGCTCAATCGAGCTCTTCGTGGCGGACTTCCTGACATCAGCCCCAAAGCTGCCTGCTTCAGAAAGCCTTGGTCCGCAACACATTTGCGTCAACAGCAGATCCAGTGGTCTTATCCCACGAGGACCTTGATCCATCAAACATTATAGTTGACGAGGAATGTAACATTCAAGGGCAAGTTCTGGTCTATTGGAGGACTCGAGGGAGTAACTTTCATGATAGGCAATTCACGCGACAGAGGAGCCATTATTACGATCTTCGATATTCAGATAGCCTGCTTGAATATTAACGTATCGAATTCCGGTATTTGATTGTTGGGCAAGGACATATCCTAACAACATATCATGCTGCTCTCCGGGCTGAAAAGGCCATCCCAACTGCTCGTATCAGAGTAGTGTGTTCCTGGAATTGACGACTGCGCGATACTAATATACGGATCAAGGAGATAGCTCATTCAAATGGAAGGCATAACTAACGCAAGTAAGCTCCTACCATCATAATTACTTGGATAATACCAAAATGGCTCATCTATCAACTCCACGTCTACCCCATGAATTAATGATATTCGGCCAATTTTGTCTTCACTGTCAAGATGCCTACAACGAATCTTGGGACCAAAGGCCACTTCGACCCATAGAAACTGACCGAAAGCTACAACAGGCCAAAGCTAAGCCTTGGTAAGCTATCGATAGACAGGCTCTCTGTTCGCTGTCCTTGACCTGCAGAGAATTCAGAGACGTTGCGCAGTCTATTCTGTATCATGAATTCGTTTTGGGCTATGGTGATTCGTGGTACTCAGACGCATATCAGTAGGAAGATTGCCTTGCGCCATTTATTCGCACCCTGGCTCGTCGACCTGATCTTGCCCGTCTTGTCAAGGTTATTCATATCAGCCACCACACCTTGAGTACCTCGGAAGACAAAGAGCAGTCTCGCCGAAATATCCTCCTAGAGGCAGCCAGCGCTCTCGTTGTAAATCTCCCAGCGGCTTGGAAGAAGCGTGTGGAGATTTGGGACTCTATATGTCTGTCGGGGAAGTTTGACTGGCCAGATGTTTATCCCATATTTAGCGAGATTTATCTTGATGATCATCCCGGAATGACAGAGAAGCAAGAACGGCAACTCCGGAGGGCAATGACTCAGAAATCGATGCCCGGTCGCCTCTGGATGAACGCCGAACTGGTAGCGATGCTTCTAGCCCATACGCCAAATATTGATATTATCAGTATTCAAAGCAGCCCTGGCTGGCCAACGTGCGGTATTGCAGAGTCTTCATTGCCTGCGCTTGGTATCACTCATTTACCAGTCAAAAGGTCAGACCTAGGCATGCCGGTTGGGCCCATAATCAAGATCTCCGACAATCTTGAGACCCTGAATTTCCAGGGATACATAAGTAACCTGGGAAGTACAAAGATGGGATGCCTTGTTTGAAGACTTTGAGGATTATAGATGGCTTTCTATCAGCTGAGCGACTATCAAACGCTCTGGAAGGCAGCACCGGAGGTCTAGTTTCTTTTGAATATGAAGCCGGACAAAGACGACAGCAGAATTATGATGTGGGTGCCTCATATACCATCAACATACTCATCTAGTATTAACTCATACTCGCAGCGGACTCCAGATGCCCACTTCCAATTGCCTGATGCGATTGACTCGCTCCAGCGTCATAAGAGCACCCTTCAGATACTCCACCTGGATCTCAGTGCTAGACATCGCGATATCAGGAGAGTCAGGCCAGGAGTTAATATGAGGGACTTCACAGCACTTCAACATCTCTGGATCAACATTCTTCTGCTATTTCCCAACCCTTTCCCCCCGACATTGGGAATACCAGTCAATGCGGCGATGTCACCAGCCGATGCGGAGATACTTGTGGAATTCCTCCCTCGCTCCATTGTTTCACTTGGAATCTATCGCGATGTTAGATGTCTCGTGCGTAACGCTCTACGTGGGCTCCCGGCAGCGAAGAGTGAGAAGTTGCCGTTTCTGAAGGTTGTCTACGGACCAGGGGGCAGAGGAAACCTCAGTCAGGCATTTGAAGCGGAGGGTGTCATTTTCAGAACCACGGTACAACATTTGTGTCAGGCAAAAACCTATCTTCAAGGGCTAAATACAGACAGTCGCCTTGAATTTCCTGATGGGGACAGCGACGACGAGCTATGGTATTGGGAAGAATAAAGCGACCAGGACTGGGCTCGAGCTTTGCTGCGTTCATTCTAGGCAAATATTGTCATTAGAATTCAGACTTTGCGATCACATTTGAACCACTGACAAAAGTCACGTTTGTTCGCCAAACAAGATGCCCGTTAGAGGATGGTACATGCATGTGCTGAGCTTGGGCGTAAAGGTACAGCGTAGTGATTGTTCACAATCCACGGAATCATTGGGCGTTAAGTAACGGTTGCAGGTTTAACTACACAACATTAGCATACATTCCCTTCCTCTTAAAAGTCATGTTTACGAATAGCATCGTGTTTTCAATAATATGTCGTCACGGTCCGGTACCCGTGTGACCGCTTCAAAGGACCGACGTCATTGCTTGCAAGGGCGAAGCATGAACACAGCCTTCTTAACCTCAAGGTGGGTAGTAACAGTCGCAAGGATCTTGTATCACTCAACAAAACAGTCATTGAATTTTCGCAAATATTATTAGAGGTAACATTCTAATTACATGAGCTTGACCCATGCATTACTCATAGCCAGCACGGGCTACCATTCCTCCAGTTAATCATGATGGGGTATCGATGGTGCGATTAAGAAGGCGAAAGGATTGTGTGTTTTCCTGGGCGGTCTGAGGCGACGAAGTTGTGGTCCCTTAGGCAGGAACAGCCATGCCCTCGTTGGCCTTGTAGCCCTCAGCGGGAGCTGATGCGTGAGCCTCACGGTACTCGGCCTCCTTGTCCTGCTGGATGAGATCGCAGCAACCACAGCAGCATGCAGTGGCGAGATCGACAAGGCAGCTGCCCTGGAGGTTGTACTTCTCACGAACGTTGGCGCGCTGGAGAGCGAGAGGGATCCAGTGAAGACCGAAGCAGGTGGAACCCCAGAAGAGGAGACACTGATGACAGGAGATGTTAGTACCGGTTCAATAGAGGGGTATGAAGAACATACAGAGGTGTTGATGGGCTCGTATCCTTGAAGGTTACCGTTCTTTCGGAGGCGGTGATGGGTCTTGCCAAAGGTCACGCAAGGAACGCAGCAGGTGATAGCGCAAAGGCTGACGGGGCTAAAGCATCCGAAGAAGCTGTTCTGCCAAGGCTGGGAAGACTCAGGCGACTTGGAGTTGACATGCTCGCTGGGGCGGGCGAGGACATCATTGAAACGGTCCTTCCACTCGTTCAGGTCGTTATGGTCAATAGGACCGTTGTTATGGGCGTTTGTCTGGGCTGGGGTAGACATCTTGATGGTAGGAATGATAGCAGGAAAGTAATGTAATGAAAGAGTGACGAGGAAATGTTTTGGTGTAGAAGCTGAGAAATGGTGAAGGAGAGTGATGAACAAGAGCATGTGAGACAGAACGCGGATCCCTCCCGTACTTATCACCTCCCATTCCATCCCTTAGAAGGGACGTCTGGGGCCCGACCCAATAGGTACCTCAGACGTACGTGCCTTCTCGGATTCTAAGGGACCAGCTCCCCCACCATCACATTTTCACGACGGCCCAAGAGTGGCTGCAGTCCTGAAAATGCCTGATAATGTTAGCGTGCATCAAGGCGCTCTGATCACCATTCTGGCAGATTACAGCTTTGACACGGGGCGTGTGACAGCCAATCACAACCAGCGGTGAAACCAATCATGCGGAGAGGTTGTTCAGCCCTGTGGTAAGCTGGAAACATTTGATTCGGCAGTTGGGCTAGTGAGGGCGCCACCAATTTGGGTCTGAAATTGGGCGTTAAGAGCTAATGCATGGTGCTGCAAGCCTTTGAGCTCAGGGCGCTGGTTATTTTGTGACGGAGAGATAAGAAGCTCCTTTTCATTACGGAGATGTAACCCTTTCTCCTGCATCTCTACGTGACAGTGTCAGCGTCAGCGTGACGGCCCTTCTGGATGTGTGTAGGTGCATGCCCCCTAAGCTCCGGCCGCAAAACGAATGCCAGTTCATTCCAGACATCGGATCATGTTTACTCGGCATTTAACCTTAACCCAAAGCCCATCGTAAAAACGAAAAGAATTAAATGAAATTTGGCCCACTCACCTGACACGCACTACAGAGCGAGCGCTCTTATTCCGCTGCGGCTGAGAGCCAGCAATTGCCTAATGCGGTCTGAGCACTGTAGCTCAATTACTGCGAATGGCTTGGACTCAAAGGTAAGGCCCAGTGACTCATCGCTGTCAAGTTCTTGGCGGGGAACGCTTTTTCTTTTTTGTGCCTGGTTCGCTTATTGATTCTGTTAATGGATAAGTCGGAGGCCGTTGATGATTTACGAGGTTTGGTTTGACTTTGAGGGTTTCACGGAGAGTGCCTGACGAGGCGGAATCTCCACTGTGGGGATGCCTATCATTCTGGAAGCCGATAAGATTTGAAAGATAACGGGTTTGCCTTCTTATCGCACCTTAAATCATTCTATTTATATCGCTTCATTCATGGAACGCTACAAATAATTGGAAGGCCTTCAACAAATTGCCGAACAAAGAAACATGATACCCGATAGTCTTCCGCTCACTGTTTGGAAGGTTCGCAATCGCAAACAACATATGAATCTACCGCATAGACATGTTCACATTGAAGAAGGAATAAAATGTCAAAGTCTAACTCTCTATTGTCTATTCTCAAAGCAAGTACCTGTGCAGTAACATCTACATAATAAAAGCCCCTCCAGTCATCTAAGGCATGTTGATACCTCCATCAACGGGAATAACCTGCCCGGTAATAAAGCTTGAGGCAGGGCTAGCGATAAAAGAGATAACATCCGCAATCTCCTTGGGCTCACCCTCCCTAGCGATAGACTGGTGAGATCTCAGTATAGCGCCAATGGGGTTACCCTCCATGCTCATGTCAGTGGCAACAGGTCCGGGCGAAACCACATTGATAGTGATTCCCTTGCTAGCAAGTTCACCCGCCATAGCAGTGGACATGAAATGCAAAGCAGCCTTGGACGAGCCATACACTGTCAGTGGGGTAATACCCAGCTTTCCTGCGATGCTACCAATGTTGATGACACGTCCTCCGCTGGGCATGTGAGGAAGTGCTGCCTGAATGAGGAGGAAAGGTCCCCGAACGTTGGCGTGGAACATCTTATCCCAAGACTCAGTCTCGATGCCTGCAATATCGGGGTGTCCAAATGCGATGCCTGCGTTGTTGATGACGATATCGATGGTCTTGGTGTTAAGACCATCTAGAGCTGCGCGAACGAGGTCAGTGCCGAAAGATTCAGAGAATGCATCTGCCTTGGCAGCAATAGCTTGGACGCCGAGTTCTTTGATCTGAGCAACGACCTTTTCGGCGGGTTCAGCGCTGGTTGCATAGTGAACAACGATCTAAACATAATAAGTGAGTTGACTCAAGAGTGAGAATGGAGTGATAACTCACGTTGGCTCCATGCTTGGCGAGAGTTAAAGCAGTGGCAGCACCGATGCCGTTGAGCTTAGAGGAACCAGTGACGATGGCAGTCTTGCCGGCGAGGTACTTTTCAGAGCTCATGGTGAATATTTTAGATTTTTGTAAAGTGATTGGAATAGTAGAATGTTGTAGAGGTAATGAAGTTGTTGGATTGAATTGCGATGATGAGAAAGTCCCTTGTCCTGGCAATCGAGCGCTTCTTATAATCGTGAACAAACTCCTATTTCGTCCAACACTGCAACGATATGATTCCTCCGTCAACTATCAAGCATTCAAATCCAATTCTGTAACCGAACCACACTAATTGGTGCAACTATACGTCATATCCCTAGAATCCCAACACAAATTCACGATCTCAAAATCCTCCCGCACTAAAATCCGTAATCTATCCGACCACCTGCATCACCTCAAACTCCCCACCATTCCCAAAAGAGAGTTTGCTCAGCCTGTTAGGGCTGAAGACATTGGTCCACGGAGGAATTGAATAACGCGACCGAGTTGTCCGTCCACTCAGAGTCTGAAAACCCCTGTGCCCAAAGGGGATCCATCAGCTATTACTAACGCACTCTCTACAATGCCGAGTGCCGAGTTACAAAGCGACGTGCGCTAGTGGCTTAGAAATTGTTACGATCTACGATAAGGGATTGGTGAGATTGAGATTGTGGGGCGTTGGATGACTGAGCTTTTTTACCTTGAGGAGATTGTTTTGTTGTCGTGCTGGTTTATTGCGTCAGTGGTGATATGGGTGCTTGGAATGTGTGCTGGTGCATTTGTAAATGCGGCGTGGGTGGATTGGCTGAACAATGTTAACGTTACTGGTATCAACGTGAGAGACACTTTGGGTTATGATTCGATGAAGCAGCCCTCTGCTTACATGCCTATCTATACAATAGAAATATCAACTGCTACTTCTTGTGTTCTCAACCATTTCTGATACAACTTGAACAGTTTCCCCAATCTCCTTTCAGACCAATACTATCAAGAACGCTTCCAACCAAATACTTAGCTCAACCCAGCATCAAAATGCCTTCAGTAATTGTTTTCGGTGCCTCTGGCTTCGTGGGTGGTATGTCAACTATTCTCAAGTTTCTTTACCATCCTCGCTAACTCCATATGCTCAGCTCCTTATATAAAAGCCCTCAAGCAAGCCCATCCAGACTGGTCTATCACAGCCTACGTCCGCAGCCCCCAATCCGAGTCCCAACTCAACGTAGACCGTGTTGTAGTCGGCGACTTCTCCGACTTTGAAAAGGTCAAGGCCGCAAGCACAGAGCACGACATCGCCGTCAACGCTGGAAATTCCTTTACGGCTGATCCAGTGGCTGCTATAATCGCCGGTCAAAAGTCCCGCAGTTCCAAGGGTAAAGTGATCCATATCAGTGGTGGAGGAAACTTTATCGACTTTGGAACTTCGGGAAACTTTAATCCTGAGAGCAAGGTTTGGAATGATGCGAATGAGGTTGATATCAAGGCTATTCATAAGGAGATGTTCAATGGACAGTCTGATACTCTTGTTCTTGAGGCTGGGAATGGGGATGACGGTATTGATACCTACATCGTTTGTCCTTCTGTTGTCTATGGTGGCGCGAGTATTTCATCACCTATTTTGGGCGTGGGATATAAGCTTATTACTGGAAACGCCAAGCCTCTGGGCTACGTCCCCTACGTCGGCGAAGGAACAGCCGTCTTGAGCACAGTACGTACTTCTCTTCTATATCCGTCACCTAACTGACTCTTGCAGTGTCACATTCTAGACCTCGTCGACTTCCTCGTCAAGATCTCCGACGTTGCAGCCCAAGGCCCCGCCGAGGGTTCTCCATACAGCCGTTTCTATATGCTGGAAACTAGCCGAGTTGCATGGAAGAATCTGGCTACTGAGCTTGCTAAGGTGATGTATGAGCGAGGTATCTTCTCGAGCCCTGCGCCCAAGAGTGTTGAGTTTGAACGGGCGGGTGAGGGAGAAGTCAAGTATCTTGTTGGTTCGAACATGCACATGAAGGGCGACCGTGCTGCTGCGATGGGATTCAAGGCGAAGCATCCTAGCATTCTGACACAGATTCATGAGGATCTGAAGGAGTTGCCTATCTAGGCCAACTGCTCTAGGTCAGTGGCTCGCGGCTATGGTTATCGCGTCGCGATAGTTTTCCTATTTTGAATAGATCATTTTGCTTCCCTGCACTGAGATTGGCTTCAAAGTTGATGATAATTCTTCATGATATTGTCATTATGTCGTGATATAAATACCCAACCCAGAACGCCATTCTAGCCTGTATTCCGATGTCTATACCGTGCCCGCAGTATTCTAATCGCAATTTCGAGACTCCAAGTCTAAGCCTCTAACCAGAGTTCTTGAATAACAGTTTTCATAGTCTATTAAAAGCGTTAGAACACATGACTCATGAACTTGACAGAAAGGTGACTCATACTTGTTCACTTTGTGCGTTGTTGTATTGGCTGAATTTTCTGTCGAATGTCCGTGATTGTGGCTTTAATTGTGTTCGGACGCATCCGCCTACTACAGTGGCACTGCCGACTGTTAAGAGAAGAGGGACGATCCTGGTGCTGTTAGAATTTGAAGACTCGATGGGTTCTGTTGGGGCTTACTTTTGACCGGTGGGCATGACTCTGAGAACTGGTTGCATTTTGGTAATGTGAAGAGATGAATGTCTTGGTAACGAAAGTCGAGATTACAGTGAACTTTAGTGCAGTGCAGTTCAATCAGCAGTAATTAATGAGCTTGAGAGTGATGATATCCAAATCGAGAATGATTGCTCGTTCATTATATACCATATCTTGTCACTCCAAAATGTCCCCCGTATCTTGCATTATCGATAACCGTGAATCGCGTGGTGAGAGCGGCGTTTCGAGGCCGTCTGGTGGTCCGATGATTCCTCGTCTGGAACCCCTGGTCGGGTGCTTCCGGGGCGTCAATCAAGCGGTGCAATCGGGCCATGAGGAGATCTGAGTTGGAATACAGTGGGCGAACATGAGATGCGCATGTAATAATGAAACAAGGGCTATTATTAAATATACGCAATTAAGTTTTCTGCGTATCAAATTTTGCGATATCATACGCGTTTTTACGTGTTTCTTTCAGTATCGGAGATTATCGGTCAGGCCATTATATGCGTCAAGAGCCTCAAAGGTGAAACAGGCTGCCTAGACATCACACACATTATTCCTAGTACAGGTGATCACCTTTTCTAATCTTGTTTATCTACGGTGAGGCTCAAAGAGTGGCATGTAGATCATCCATTCCAGCGGAGTTCGCCATGGATTAAATTTTCAGGTACCACAAACCATCTGATGCTTGGCCTCGGCGGATCCCGATTCCGCCCTTTCCATCACCAGGGGATGATAAAACCTGAACCGCGGTATCCGATCCCAGATCGCTCATCAGGCAATCTCTAAATGATTCACCGGCTTTTTCTCATTCTTCACCTTGATAAGGCCCGATTGTATCTTGAAACTTCAATTGCTGATTTTTTGGAATCGCTAACGAGGAATGTTTCAATTCCCTGATTCTCAGTTCAGCGTGTTTCTGGTTATGGAAAATGGTCTGTGTATCTGGCCATTTTGCTCGGTGCTCTCGGGTGAAAAATTGAAGGTTACAGCCACGGAAAATTCGACTCATTTGGGAAATTCCCTAATTTCTGGATAGCTTCATTTTTAGGACTCAGCCGTAGGTAGATAGAATAGAGATTGAATTGCTTGGCTGCTTGCTCCAGCCACCCCAACCACGCAAGCGCGTGACGTCATGCCAAGTTATCAACTCGACGATATCAACCCTTGACTAAACCCCTCTCTATCATGAAGAATCTTCAATAACCATCCCATTCCGTGTATCCCCTCACTCCGATACATTGAACAATCATCATGGCGTGGAAAGACCATCTCAAGCGTCTCAAGAATGAGTTCGAGAATCTTGTCGGTGAACCGCAAGCTCAGAATCAACAACAATATCCCCCACCGCCTGGACCTCCTCCACCTCAGCAACCCATCGGCGGGCAGCAGCCAGGCCACGTCTACTGGCAGCCTCAGTTCCGGCCTGATGTCCCCGTCACACAAGAGTGGGATGCAAAGATCGGAAACGGCCCGGATGGCTGGGGTAACCAGGAATTACAGCACTACACCGCCGATCAACAGAATGCCTTCCAGTACGTCCAGGTCTAACTATATCAAGAAGCTACTTTTTATCTAACTAGACAGCACTCCTGATGGAAAATTGGTGCTGAGAGCTGTTGCGAATAATTCTTCTGGGGACCATGAGAAGCGGTATACTTCTGCTCGCTTGGTGAGTCGGCAGACCCTCTCGCGCGATCAGGGCGTCCTCACCGCCTGGATCACTTCACCCTGTGCGCCGGGCATCTGGCCTGCATTCTGGCTTCTTCCCCAGGAGCCGTTTTCGTGGCCTACAGATGGCGAGGTGGACATTGCGGAGACGTGGAATGGAGATCTTGAGAATCACTCTTGTCTGCACTGGGGTCATCACCATGAACCTCACAAACACCGTGTTCTCGGCACTAAGATCCCCGACATGCAGCATCGCCCCGTCAGGTATGACTTTGCATGGCTCCAGTCGGGTGGGCAGCCCGGTCAGGGTAGAATGATCTGGTATATTGATGGTAGACCTGTTATGAAGGGAGATATCCCCGAAGGTACACGGCCAATGAGGGAGATGACTGTTCTTCTCAACGTTGCTATGGGAGGCAATGTTTGCGGCGGTAAGACCCCTGCAGATGGATACTACGATATGGTCGTGCATAGTCTGTATATGGGAAGCGAGCCGGAATATGGTGGCTGGCATCGATTCGAGAATGATTGGGCTGCGTCGCCGCTGGGAAATACCTACTGAGTATGGAAGATAACGAAGGATTGCAACATTCGATCTCACCTAAAGCTTCATGGAAAGCTAGCCTCCTTTGAATGTTTTTGAGGTCAATCAGCAGATTTCAGATGTTGATGTACTCAGATTATGCCAGATTTGATCAGAACATAACTCAGATGGATATGTCGGATGATCTTGATGATAGAGATCGTCGGGATTCGGGAGTTCTAAAAATACTTGTCGATAGGCGATAAGCTTCGATAAGATGATAAGTTTCCACAACGTTCTGATAACGCTCTGATAAGATAACGCGACTCTGATCAACGGAGGGAGATTCCCACAGAACAGCATTGCAGTGCGACCATCTGAATCTACCTTTAATAAATCGTCTTCTCATAAATAGATCAGTGTCTTTAATTAATGCTTCAATTATTTCCGTCATTGATCTTGACCTATTGAGTCATGTCGTTCCAAGATGACACCTATTAATTACCTTACACATCGAGGTCCCCCAAAGTCGTTGAGAAACGGCATTAGAAGGACTGGAGCAGTAGCTTTACAACAACCGCCACGAACGACTTTTGGTTGTCGTTTCGAACTCTATAAATGACTAAGGCCATCATTGACATTTAACAGATGCTCACCGGATTTCTTTATGTATTTATGCTACCATTTCGTTTACAGTCAAGCATTGCCAGAGGTTACCCTATACTCAAGCTACCTGAGTCGATGAGTAATAGAAATTACCCCGCACGATAGGTCGTATCAGAACCCCAGACGGGTTTGGGGTCAACCCAGACTCCAAGGAGAACTTGATCCACTTCACGATTTGGAGCTCAAGTGCTCAAGGTCAAGATTGATGGTGATGAATGCCTCATAGAAGAGACACGTCTGTGTCGTCTTGACTTGAATTACTGTAGTACAATTGAATCATAGTGACACGCCGCTCTTGAGCTCCGACTTCGTATCGCGTGATCACTATCTCATCCATCGGTCAACCTCCCGATTCACTTCCATCATGCATTTTACACCATATTCCCATTTGGAAACCACAGCCGACACTTCAAACCCTCAGACCAACCATCAGATAAGACCCTCGCCACCAACCACGTTCCAGATTTCGGCGCCCAGACCAGTCGGGGAAATAAGTCAACACCCTATCTCCGCGAACCAGGACCTCAAATCTGCGGAGAGATTAGATTGGAGAAACGCGTTTAAACTGCTTTAGGAAGGAACATGCGACAGGCTAAACCGTAGCCTCGGGTCCAGGGCTTGATAAACCATGACTTAAGATCTCGCCCTTCTCCTGGTATTTGTCTCCCATCTTCTTTTCCTGCTCTGAGATTTGTTGGAGGACTTTTGTCAATATGAGTGGAAGTACTTCAAAGGCGGACTTTACCGCCAAGAGAGACGATGATGTCCACGATGCAGCCAAATCAATTACCAACAACGAAGTCCCCATCAACGCCTCCGGTCACGTCCAAGAACTCCCCCAGAACTTCAACCTCCTCTCCCTAGCAGGTGTAGGCCTCGTCGTCGGCAACGTCTGGCCCGCAATCGGCGGCTCCATCCTCGTCGCCATCTTCAACGGCGGTCCACCGGGCGTCCTCTACGAATTCATCGTGGTGTCCATGTTTTACTGGGCAGTCGCCGCGAGCGTTGCAGAGCTAGCTAGCGCGATTCCTTCATCTGCTGGTGTGTATCACTGGGCTTCTGTCACGCCTGGGCCGAAGTGGGGGAGGGTCATTGGGTTCTTTGCGGGATGGTGGAATTATCTTGCTTGGTGTCTTGGGTGTGCTAGCATGTCGAGCATTCTTGCGAATACGCTTGTTCAGATGTATGCTTTGAACCATCCGGGTTTTGTGGCTGAGTCGTGGCATGTGTTTATCACGTATATCATCACGACGTGGTTATCGTGTGCGGCTGTTTGTCTTTGGAACAGTGCTATGCCGGGGTTGAACAAGTTTGGAGTTTTCATCATCTTGGCGGGTTTTATCATCACGGTCATTACTGTTACTGTCATGCCTGGAAGAGGAGGTCGTCCGCCGCATGCTAGCTCGGCGTTTGTCTGGAAGGACTGGACTGCCGATATTGGATATCCAGATGGTTTTGTCTTTGTTGCTGGTATGCTCAACGGAGCGTACAGTGTGGGATCGGTGCACGCGACAACTCAACTGGCAGAGGAGATCCCTAACCCAAGTCGAAATGTCCCCATCGCCATCTTATTCCAGGTCGCGACTGGTTTCGTCACCGGTCTTTGCTATCTCATTGCCATCATGTACGCCATCAACGACTACGACGCTCTCTTCGAATCGGCATATCCCATCGCCGAGATCTATCGCCAAGCTACAGGCTCCGCAGCTGGTGCTACCGGACTGCTATCGCTGGTCATGATCTGCATTGCCTTGACTGTTGTCGGACTGTACATCACCTGTGGTCGAACGCTCTGGGCTCTCGCTCGTGATGGAGCGACTCCTTTCCCTGGAGTGCTAGGCCATGTACAGGAGTCTCTCGACATGCCTCTCTGGTCCACCATCGTCACAGCTGTTCTGGTCTCAGTCCTTGGCGCCATCTATGTCGGCAGTACAACAGCCTTCAATGCATTCGTCGGAACCTTTATTCTGCTCTGCAGCTGTTCATTCTTGGCATGCATCCTGCCCAATCTCCTCAGTGGACGAAAGAACATCGCTTACGGGCCCTTCAGGATGCATGGCATCTGGGGATTTATTATCAACGGCATTGCATGTGCTTATCTCCTTATCTGGAGCGTTATCTACTGCTTCCCTTATGCTTTGCCTACAAGTGCGGCGAGCATGAACTATACTTGCGTTATTTGGGGCGGATTGACTTTCTTGGTTAGTCTTTGGTGGTTCGGGAGCGCAAGAAAAGGATACCAGGGCCCTACGACGACTGGAAGTGTTGTCCCAGGGATGGCTATCGATGCAGCCTGATCTGTTGTTGATATGAAGTAGCTGAGCCTAATCGTACGTTTGCATTTGTCTCACTTGTACATAGTCCAATGAACATCTCTGTTATTTTGAATTTTCATACTCTCTCGCCTCTAACTGTCAATGACCCAAAGCCTTAAATAAGTGTGATGGCCTCTTTTAGGTCGCGTGACCAAGCTGATATGCTCGTTGTCCAGCCTACCTAATGCAGATCTCGCGCAAGCCGACGAGAGACTATCGAACTTACTATACTGCATTAAAATATCCCATCTGAGTCATCCAGTCAATAGGACGAAAAGCCGCCAGGTTACAAGCTGGGTGGCCTCAGAGGCAAAGCCACGGCTGTACGTATACCTATCAAGGCATTGGCGTATGACTGCAAAAGATCCTGTAGGCAGCAATATCATATGCGACGCATGACAATGACAGACATTGAGGATCGAGGCCTTTGCTTCCGCGGCGCTTAGCAAAGCAGGCGACTGGGATATTCAGCTTGTGACTTGCCCCGATCTTCTCATGGATTGCATGCCCTAACATTGCTATGACCACCGTTTTAATTGATACAACGTGTTTTAAATTCGTGCGACTTTAGGTTTCGAGATTCGAGGGCTTTTCTTGTGTTTAAGCATGGATAATCAAGTACTCGGGGTTCCACTACGCGACTTTACAAGGTACAGGCCTCGTTGAGGTGATACATGATGCCACAAGTAAATGCCTGACGACGTCAACTGCGGCGCGGTACATGTAACAGAAACAGAAAGAATCGCTTGATCTGAAGTAATAATTGAGATTGTGTGAGATTTATTTCGCGCATTTGATCGAAGAACTGCCGAGCAAAGCAGACGTTCGTACGCAAATGCGTGTATCACGAAAACTCCACGACGCGCTTTGAGCTAAATTAGTTAACGATCTGACCCTAGATGCCGGTGGTTGGGCATGCAGTCAGTCAAATCTGATACGACGTCTTTGCGGGGTTTGTCACAGACAGAGAAACACCGAGATTGATAGGAAAACTTGGCAAAAGATCAGCGCACAAAGGTCCGCGAATAGCCTCATCTTGCCTTGCCTCGCCATCTGTGAGGCCTTTTTACGCCTACGCGCCAGCCACAGTGGGTAATAAATACTGCAAAATGAGTCAGAAAACCTCAATCACCAGTGCCAGGTTTAACAAACGCCTTTAAACTTATTTTTACATTTCTCGATAGCTCAAAATCGCATCCTATCCAAACAATCGCTCTGCCTCAATTCACCAGCCGCCTTCGAGAAAAAATGACAAAAATCCGTCAGCGAATCGGAAACCCCCACATAAACGTTGCAGCCCGACCGTAAATCACGCCTAAAAGCGACAAAGGGCAAAAACCTGGCCTCAAAAGCGCTACAGGGGTACACCCCTGTCCATTTTGTTGCCCAAGACGCTGATCTTTGACTGGATGCCCTGACTTTAACGATTGGGCACGCTCAAATGTTTTGAGCTGTGGACATTTGGCGGAGGGCAGTACAGAAGGAATTTGCCCTGTGCACAGCAAACAAATTGTGTACACGTAACTGTACGCTATGGAGTCTTGCATCTCTCGACTCCCCTTTCTTGCAGAGCCGGAGCAGACTGTACTAACTGTAGGACAGAAACGACGCTTCGATCTGTTCTGCCCCCTGGCACTTGCAGAGGCTAAATCCACTGCCCGTCAGTACCGGGGATCTTCCCCTTCAACCACGCCTGTCCACATGGCCAAGTTGCCACTGTATGTTGGATTCTATCACCCCGCTGACTCTGGGGTGAGACCAATCGAGGCCCTTGAGAATGTCGGGTCACTTGTCAACAGGACAGGGGCCTCGTTCGCCCTTCCCGCTCTCCCGTCCACAGCAGTTGAAGCTAGTGATGCCTCATGCGTCATGGCACAGCCAGACTTCTCTCGTTGGACCAGCTGTTACTGTTGGACGGGCCAGCCCTCGACTCGCTGGCACCTTGGGGGAGGACGTGCCGTGCCCAATGGGGTTGGGCAGTGGATCTCGAACCACCCTGAGGCGGGTTCGACAGACAAGGTTATCCTTCTTGAATTGGGCTCCTCGGGCTCTCTGACCCGGACGGCACTAGGATCCCTGCCCTGGCCCGTCCTGTCACCCGCAAGATCAGGGCGATTTTGAACAAAACTGGATGGCCAGACACTCTCTTCTTTTTGAGGTGCTCTTTTTCCCTCCTCTTTTTTTCCCAAGTAGAGATTGCACAGCATCTAATACAGCGAGGTTTATTCTTGTTTGTTTGTACCCGTCTTCTTGACCATTTATCTAGTGTACCCGACCCCTCCAACTCACCGCCGCCCGCCGATCATATCACCCACTTCGAACCGTTACTTTTCCCCCGGGACCCACGAAAGTACACACGAAACAAACTCGCAACAAACATAATATTCTTATTATTTTATTTCTTTATCACAGCATAGCAGTCCTACAATATGAGAAAGTCACAGACCAAGACGAAACAAGCCCCGCCAGCGCGTCGGCCTTTCGATCCATTGTCACAATATGAACAACAACGACAGCAAGAGACTGCCATGGCCCTCACGATCCGGGGTAACCCGCCC
The DNA here is from genome assembly GCA_013396205.1 of Fusarium mundagurra. Classification (NCBI taxonomy): domain Eukaryota; kingdom Fungi; phylum Ascomycota; class Sordariomycetes; order Hypocreales; family Nectriaceae; genus Fusarium; species Fusarium mundagurra. The sequence continues at coordinate 58,573 of JAAOAN010000274.1, read as the reverse complement.
AGAAACAAGTCCGATTCATGGGATGAGAGTACAAGGAACTCAGGATCCAGCTCTGCCATGACGAGAAACAGATCTATCTCACGACCACCAACACGTCTACCAGACTCTGATGGACTCTCAACAGTGTCTGAAGCCACTACTACCTCTGACGCCTCGACTGTATCCACCAACACTGTCTCATCTACATCCCCATCACCACCTCTACGGGCCCAACGACAGGATTCAGGAAGAGGCTTCATGTTCCAACCTCCTCAACTTCGCTTCCGAAGCACTCAAGACACACGATCACCAGAGCCTTCACCCAGAATGTCATACATGTCGGATGACAACTACGACTCAGCTTCAGAAGTCGGCTGGGCCACCTCATCGAACGTCTCTGTCTCGACAAGAGCTACTACTGTCATGAGCGACAGTGAAGATGACTGTGCCAAGACCCCAACACGGTCTCGCTCCATCGTGCGTAATACAAGCATGAGCACATCTCAACAATCTCGACCTACAGAGAAGAGAGTTGAGTTTGAGACAGATCGACAGCTTGAGCGTCGGACAGAACGAGAGGTTGAGAGAACATCTAGTCGACAGGTTGAGCGTCAACAAGAGCGGACCAAGGAAAGATCACGAAGTCGTGGTCGGACCTTTCACATCCACATCGAGCCCAAGGCCCAGGAGCCTGCGAGCAACACCAACAATCAGCAGCCTCAGCAACAACAACAGCAGCAACCACAGCAACTGCAATTGCAACAGCCTCAACAGCAACAGCAACAGCAGCACCAACAGACAACCGTCAACCCACAGAATGCTATGGTTTCATCGTCGGTCACCCAGACCACTACATCACAGACCTATACACATCAACCCATGATGGCCCAACAGCCTATCGTCAACCATCAGCCTGCTGTTGCTCCTCAGCCCATGATTGCCCAACCTGTCATGCAACAACCCTTGATGTTCCCTGCTCAGCCTATCAGCCCTCCTGTCATGCAACCCGTCATGCAACAGCCCTTCCAACAGCCCATGGTCCAGCAACAACCCGTTGTTCAACAGCAACAGCCTCAGCCTGCTTCATCAGCGCAGCGCATCCCTGAAGAGCGTCAGCTTCCTGAGCCTACGCGTCCTCCTTCTCGACAACGGGCTCGCTCACGTGTTGACGTCGAGCGGACTATGAACAATGAGCTCGAGAACCTTCGAGGCGAGCTCAAGTCTCTCAAGGCCAAGCAGAAAGAGACCCTCAAGGATCTTGATGACGCTCGGTACAGACTCTCCCACATGCAGTCCGACAAGGATGAGCTTCGAGAGGAGAGGAACAAAGCTCAAGCTACCAGGGACAGACTTGCTGCTGAGTTTGACGAGCAGGCCCGACTGCTCGAGAAAACGAGGACACGCCTTGATGAGCAGCGTCGCACCTTGGAGAGGTTCGAGAAGGACCGCGACATGTCGATTGACAAGGTCAAGAAGGATCGTGACCAAGTCCTTGACCGCTTCAAGCGTGAGCGTGACCAGGCCATGGAGGTCGTCGACAAGTTCAAGAGAGAACGCGACCAAGCTGTTGAGCAAGCCCAGCGAGATCTCGACTTGACCATCTCAAAGTCCAAGAAGGATCGCGACCAAGAGTTGCAGAGACTTCAGCGTGAGCGAGATGAAGTCATCCAGCGCATCCAGCGAGAACGTGACTCTGTTGTCGACAGACTCCAGAAGGACCGTGAAGTCGCTGCTGAGAAGGCCAAGAAGGATCTCGATGTCTCCATTGCCAAGTCCAAGAAGGAGCGCGATTCTGCTATCGCTAAGCTCCAGAAGGAACGTGACCATGCTCTTGAGAAGGTCAAGAGGGAGAGAGACCAGGCTATCGACCAGGCTAAGAAGGAGCGTGATCTGATTGTCTCGAAGCTCACCAAGGAGCGAGATGAGCTCTTGCAGACTGAGCAGAACTTTAGCAACAGAGTCAAGGAGCTTGAGGACCATCTCGCCAAGCACCGAGAACTCAAGGCAGCTCTTGAGAGAAACTACGAGGATCTCAAGAAGACAAGCCAAGAGTCTACTCAGTCTTACAGCAAGTTCGAAGCCAAGGCCATCAACTTGGAGAGAGAGCTCGAGGACATCAAGGCCATCCGCAAGTCTCAAGAGACAGCCTACCAAGCTCGCATTGCAACCATGGAAATCTCTCAAGAGTCCATGCAGTTCCGCGTCAGCAACATGGAAGAAGATCTTCTCGAAAAGGCCAAGGAGCTGGGCGAGCTCACCGTGGAGCGTGACCGCTACAAGATAGACAGCGAGAACTCCAAGTCTTTAGTCGAGTCTCTGAACAAGGACAAGTCAGGCCTTGAGGAGGACAAGAGGAACATGCTTAAGCAAATCACTGATCTCACAAGCGACAAATCAAGACTCCAGGAACAGCTAACGGGACTCGAAACCGACAAGAAGGCACTCGAAGCGCAGGTGACGACACTCCAGACTACGATCGACGACTTGATGAAGGAGAAGGACACCTGGACCAAAGACACTGAGAGTAAGGACGCCCGAATTGCTGGTCTTGATACCGAGAACGGAGAGCTTAAATCGCAGATCGAATCAATCACTAAGGAGAAGGAGGCGGTGGCGAAGGAGGTTGAGGAGGTTGAGACGAAGAGGAAGAAGTTGAAGAAGAAGTATGAGCAGCTGCATGGGGAGAATAAGACGATGAAGGAGCAGGTCAGGAGTCTGTTGAATGATCAGGACGATCAGACGTCGCAGGTGTTGAGGTTGGCGGTCGAGGTTAAGAGTCTGAGGTCGGAGAACTCAAGTCTCAGGTCGTTGTCGGATACTGCGAGCGTGGTGTCGAGTTCGCTGTCGACGATCTCGAGCTCTGTTAGTACCGTCGATGACACTGCTAGTGTTGTCTCTGATGCTACAGAGAAGCCAGACCCTGCGAGTGTGCCGCAGCCTGCGTCTGTTGAGGATGTACCGGAGACTGAGGATGTGATCGTTGTCGAGGAGGAGGTTGAGGAGGCTGCACCTGAGCCTGCACCTGAGCCTGCACCTGCACCCGAGGTTGAGCCTGAGGCTGAGGCAAAGGCTGACGAGGCTGAAGCACCTGCTGAAGCCCCGGCCGAAGCCCCGGCCGAAGCCCCGGCCGAAGCTCCGGTTGAAGCTGCTGCTGAGCCAGAAGCCCCCGCAGAGGAGAAGGTTGAGGCCGAGGCACCTGTTGAGGAGAAGGCCGAGGCTGAGGTACCCGCTGAGGCACCCGCTGAGGCACCCACTGAGGCACCCACTGAGGCTCCAGCTGAAGAGGCAGCACCTGAGCCCGAGCCCGAGGCTGCCCCAGCACCTGAAGAGCCCGCTCCTCCTACCGTTGAGGAACTTCAGGGCGAGAACACAGAGCTCAAGGAGAAGGTCGCTACCACCACCGCCGAACTGGAGGATATCAACGGCAAGCTCGCCGCCACAGCAGAAAACGCTGGTAAACTCCAACTCAGCGTCGACACCCTAACTACCGAGCGCGACGAAGTCACCAAGAAGCTTGCCACCGTTGAGGAAGAAGCAGCTGCTCTCAAAGAAAAAGCCGCCTCTGTCGACACCCTCACCACCGAACGCGATGACCTCCAAGGCAAGCTCCAAGAGAAAGTCTCCACCATCGATGCCCTGACCGCTGAGCGTGATGAACTCACCAAGAAGCTCGAGAGCGCTGAGCGAGAAGCCGTTGTGTTGAAGCAACTCCGCACTGAGAACAACAAGCTCATGAAGCAGCTTGAAGAGGCCAAGAAGGCTCAGAAGGCTGCTAACGAGAAGGTCAACTCGCTTCAGACTCAGGTTGCTGCTCTTGTTGCTCAGATTAACAACGGCGGCATGACGAGGAGTAAGAGTGGTGGGGGGAGGAAGCCCATCAAAGATCCGAAAAGGGCGCAGGAGCTGGTCATTGTTCGAGATCCTCGGAATGGTAGTGGACTGTAAGTTCTCCCCTGATCACTGTTGATGATGTATTGATGCTAACGTTTGCAGGAGCCATATTGTGCGACGACGTAACCTCAACTCCTCTGCGACGAGGTCTTCTTCTCAGTCTGATGGATCAGCTGATGCTTAGATGCTTAGATGAATGGATGAGATGGATGTATGAGCATGTTCAACCGAGTCACTCATTTGAAACCTTTTCCTTTGTATAATTTTCTTTGAGTCTGGGATGTTTGAGTAGCGAAGATGGTTTATGTAGAGCTTATACTAAGACGGACGATGCAATATCTGTATGAGGAACGGTGCATTACGATAGGATCATGGGAAGATATATTTCTTTGTGTACGGATAATGGATAATGGTCGGGATGAATACATATAAATTGGGAGGTTTCTGACTGCTCATTGATCGTGAATGCTGTCTTGTGTATAGCTATAATCTAAGGCTTCCAGTCACTACCGTGCTGTATAGCCACCGTCTACCGGGAGGTTCACGCCAGTAACCCATCGCGCCTCTTGACTAGCAAGGAAGATAGCGGCACCAACAAGATCTTGCGGCGATCCAGTTCCATGGAGAGGATGCATTGACCGGATGAGATCTTCATTGCGAGTCTTGATGGTCTCGGCAAAAATGGCTGTCTCCGTAACTTTACCATCTGTCAGCGTCGACGAAAGTCATGAGATCTTGAGTACTTACAGCCTGGACAGATGGCATTGCAGTGAATGCCATCTCTTGCGTAATCAAGAGCGATAGTACGCGTCAGGTTTGACACACCACCTTTCGACGCAGCATACGCAGCTTCACGATTAACATTGCAAAGATTTCAGAGAGGGGGTTCTTACAGTTAGTATATCCTCCGACGAGACCATAAATTGACGACATGTTGATGATCCAGCCTCGGTCGCCAGTCTCGGACTTGTCTTGCTTCAGCATCTGAGCAATGACATACTTGCTGACGAGAAAGATGGACTTGAGGTTGACAGCAAGGGTAAGATCCCACCAGTCCTCTGGAGTCTCGTGTACCCGACGAGCTTCTTTGCCTGCTTCGACAGAAATACCAGCGTTGTTGACCAGCCTGCACAGAGTGAGCGTCTACTCTTAGCGGCTTGTTTGGGGGGGCTTTGCTTACACGTCAATGCGACCGTACTGAATAACAGCTCTAGATACCAATTGCTCCACAGCAGCCGTTTTGGTGACATCTGTCTCAACGAAGATAGCCTGGCCGCCATTTGATCTGATCAGTTCATCTGTGTTGACCTCCTCTTCTCCATTCACGCTCGCACGTGCAGCCGGCTGGAGATCAGCGCAGACAAGGTGCGCCCCCTCATGCGAGTAAGCCAGTGCAATTGCACGGCCCAAGCCAGATGAAGAGCCTGTCACGATGCAGACTTTACCAGCCAGACGAGGTCCAAAAGTCGAAGTCGCCATTGTTTCTTTTTTAGATGAAGATATCAAAGTCAATGTGTTATTTGAAGTGAGTTGTCAGTATTTATAGAGCCGTCAAAGTAACGCTCGGAGCTACCGGACTGTAAGCCGCAGCTGAGTGTCCCTCAATCTAACCACAATTCGTCACCTTGCAGCGCTCTCAGTAGCGCTGATGCGACGCGCCGTAAATGGATAACAAGCCGAATACCCAATAGGAACGAGTATCTGGAGCCGTCTCACGAGTAAATGGCAATCAAGGCGAAGATCATCGCGGAATTACTGCTCGCCGCGGTAGCATCACAGGCGATGGATCATGGCATGATTGACTATGTAACTTTGTAATCTCGGCCTAGAATTTCGGTCGATCATCTCACTATCAACGCGACATTGCGGCTTAGCTAACGCCACGTCAGAATTTAGAATCATTGGGCATTCATGGTGTATTAGCTATCTTTAGGCCATTCATCTACCAGCTTTGCCCGATGAAACCTTGTAGTCCATCCCAAATCCTTCTCAATATCATCCAAAAGCTTTAGAACCGCCTCCTGCTCGCCTTTTTCATGAAACACCTGCCCTGCCACAAACAACGCCTGCACTGAATTAGCCCTCACAGGATCCGAGGGCTCCGCTAAGCTTACACCGCAAATCTCTCTTGCGTAATGATGTACCTCTTGTTGGATCTGGCGATAAGACTTTAATCGCGCTGAGACAGTGGAGCGAATGAATGTTGATTCTTGTGGTTGGTTTACGAGGAGGAGAATCATGGCCATATGGTAGTTTTGCATTGTTGCGGCGCAGATGGGTAGCTCGTACCAGATTTGGGTGAAGCTGCTGAAACAGGAATCTGATGAGGGATATGGGGTTCGGGCATAAGGTTTGAACGTTGATGGGAGGCTATCGTGCCATTTCTTGAATTCCTTCAACAGCATCTTCCAGCGTTCCAGGAGACGTTCTTGTGTGACGCCAATGGTTGGGCGTTGACCGAGAGGGAGTGCGTAGTCCAAGGGATTTATGGCATCGCCTGAGGTAAGGTGATTTAAGAGCTTCCCAATGAGCCATGTCAGTTCATTACTCTTGGTGTCTTCTTCGATATCAGCTACGGTACGAATATCTGCTGAGCAAGGAGGACTAAAGGGCATGAGGGTTCCGTCCTCTGTGGTTGCGAGGCCTGCATTCTGCCAAAGACGCACGTCTTTGAGATCAAGACGAGTTTGTGTTTCACTAATGACTGAGAAGGTCAGTAGGATGGATAATTACATGATGCGGTTGTAACTTACAAGCGCAGAGAAGATCCTGGCGTGCTAAACTCCAAAGAATAGGCCCTTGGATAGCCGTGCGTGGTATCACCACTGGTGAAGCAGGATGTGAAGCATCCTCCTCTGGATTGAACAAAGGCAAAGCACTGAGATGTGCTCTCCAGGCAGTCCCAGGCGCATCCATTAGTTCGTAAATACAGAGGATAGCAACTGCAGCAAGCATATCCTCTTTGTCACTCAAGTTATTCTCGTAGGTACAAAGGTCAACTGCATTCTTCAGATGGTGAATAGCTTCGTCGTAGTGCTTTGCCGATTCATAGCGCCAGTCATACCCTTGCCATCTCGAGTCGGTCACTGAATCAAGGCGACTCTTGTTTGAGCGATATAAGTGCTTAGCTGCGATGGCGCACATGGAAGACTTGAGAAGGGGACTCGTTGCTGCTTTGACGGGGACTTTGCCTGAGAAGTAACAGCCGGTGTCAAAGATGTCGAACCTGAAACTGTTAGGATTGCTTGTATCGAAGGAGGGGGAAGCTTACCAGACACCTGGTCCTTCTTTGTAATGCTTGAGCAGATGAAGTGTTGCCAGTCTTGAGTGATCTGGATGTTTGCCAGGACTTTGAACTTCTGACCCAGCGTCCGAAGCATATGCTTCCCCTTCAATGACAAGAGATTCATCAGCCCAAAGATCTATTTCTGGCCCAGGAGACTCAGAAATCTGCTCCGCTTCCGCAGTATAAGATGTCTCCCTTGTTTCATCAGGATCCTCAATCCTTATGCTATCCTGTTCCGCATAAGGATCTTCAACATGGACGAAGCGAACTTGGCAAACCTATGTTAGACCCCAGACATGCAAGTTAGGCTAAGCACTTACGTTCGTCCGGGACATCAACCCAGACATGACTTTCCTCAAAAGCGTCACTGGTATCAATCGCATTGAAATCTTCAATACCTTCGCTTCGACTCCTCTTTCTAGAGTAGCTCTGAAATGGCCGAAAGACTGATCTCTTGGAATAACTGCACTCTCGCGAACTTTTACTACATGCTCCACAAACCGGCTTTGCTTCATCACATTTCAACTTTCTGCTTCTGCAAGTTTGACTTACTCGCATCAGTACCTCATTTTATCAGGAGGGCGAGGGGTAACTTACCAGCCTGAAAAAGACCGCATTGTCGTCAAGCCGAGAAATTGATGAACAGCATTTAGGTGACCGAGCCGAGCGGTGTTTTATGAATAAGGTGATGAATAAGGTGCTGATTCCGATGGGGGTTGCCACTATTGGATTGAGTCATATGCGGAGACCAAGCCGAAGACATGGGAGAATGCTGACGGAAGAGGATATCAAGGCGAAGGAGGGACGAGAATGTGGGGTAATGAGTGACGTTTCGGCAGTTTGGAGGCCCGCCGGTTGATAAGCGGACCCGATTAGCGGAGCCGACTTGTATATGAAGTTGCTTGGGTTATTTATTGAGCTAAATGGCTTCTATTTTTGCTGGATTAATCGATACAAAGTGTAACTTGTTATCTCGGATACCAACAAAACAGCACTTCTCCATTCAGCATTATGTCTTCTCAATCAGCCCCATTCTCCGTCTCTGGCAAGACTGCTATTGTCACAGGCGCTGGGTCAGGTATATCTATTCAGTAATCCAACATCATATGATACTAAAACTTCTAGGAATTAACTACGAATTCGCTCAGATCTTGCTCGGAAAGAACTGCAACGTCGTTATAGCAGACCTTTCCCTGAGACCAGAAGCCGAAGTTCTAGTCTCAAAGTACAAAGACTCCTCTCCTCGAGCAGTCTTTGTCAAAACAGACGTCACATCCTGGAAAGATCTAGCCAACGCATTCAAAACTGCTGTCAAAGAGTTTGGCGACTTCGACATTGTTTGCCCTGGCGCTGGTGTCTATGAGCCTCATTTTTCCAACTTCTGGCATCCCCCAGGCTCTGCCGAATCCAAAGATCCACTTGATGGTGATCACTATAAGCTACTGGATATCAACCTCACGCATCCCATTCGCGCTACGCAACTTGCTATCTCACAATGGCTTCACGGATCCCCCAAGAAAGTCTCTCCTGAGAATCCCAAGCGCGTGATTCATATTTCCTCCATCGCAGCTCAATGCCCCGCACTCAGAAGTCCCATGTATGGAGCGAGCAAATTCGGCATCACAGGGTTTGTGCGATGTCTTGCAGAGGTTGAGAAAATCGGCGTTCGTGTCAATGCCGTTGCGCCTGGTCTAGTGCGCACCCCGCTGTGGACTGAACATCCTGAGAAGCTGAAGTATGTAGACGAGGGGCAGGATGAGTGGGTTACACCTCAAGAAGTTGCCGAGGCCATGCTTCTCTGTGTGGAGAGTGACAGATACCCCGGTGGAACGGTGCTCGAGGTTGGAAAGAACAACACTCGTTGTGTGCAGTTGTTTAATGATCCTGGACCTGACACGACTGGTCAGTCGAAGGGAGTTTCTATTAGTAACACTGAGGAGGCGGATAAGAGTATTTGGGAGTGGCTTGGAGACAAGTCAATCTGGGGTTCAACTTTGTAAGCATTTTAGTTAGTCTCTGTAACATTAAGAGCCAGTCTTTACCTCAGATCATATCACTCCCTTGGTTGAGCTGCATAATGGCCCCGCAATGCAATAAGCGTGTTATCACGAGCTGCACTCGTGAAAGTGCCACGCACCAGTCTTCGATGCATACGCGGGTTACTCATTTAGGTAACCAACGATAGTCAAATGACCCGGATGTCTGTGTTGTTCTTGGCTCAACCAGTCAATCTGATTTCCCCTCTTTCTCGCTGCACGCCACTTCAATTCAATGGAGCGAGGTGCAGCGACGTAAACCCCACGCAAATACAACAACCCCCGCTCATTGTCTACTGGTTTATGTAATTTTATCGTTGTCTAACGTACCGAATATCGAGGAACCGTTGGGTCCGCTTGTTGTCCGTGTTTTTGGCTTGTAAGTGGCTTGATATCCACATTTCGCCTTGACTACCACTTTGGGTTGTGATGATGTCGTCAACAGAACGACTGCGAACAATGGCAATGGATGGATTACAAGATTTAGGAATCTCGATTCAAGTATGTAGTTATGCTTATGAGGTCGTTAATGAAATTATATATACGTCAATTCAGTGCCTAGACTGAACCCCACCTAACATTATCATCCTCCCATCGCATTATCGAAAACAGCTATATTCATTTTGCACTTCCTTCAGTAAGAATCAACATGAATCAAACAGAAGTTCTCATAATTGGTACCGGTATGTCAGGTATTGGCCTCGGTGTCCAATTGATCCGGAATTTCGGCACCAGGAACTTTGAGATCATCGAGAAAGATTCTGCAATGGCCGGAACGTGGCGAGTCAATAGCTATCCAGGCTGTGGATGCGACGTATGTATTGAACAGCCCGGAGGGATTTCGTCTGACCTCTCTTGCAGGTTCCATCTCATTTCTACTCGTACTCCTTCGCTCTCAATCCCAACTGGTCCCAAGCATATGCCATGCAACCTGAGATCCAAACCTACTTTAATGAGGTTGCCAAGAAATATGATATTGAAAGACATGTTAGGTTCAACTCGGTTGTTGAATCTGCTCGTTGGGATGAGTCGACTGGAACTTGGGAAACGACCATTCGAGATGTCAAAACGTCGGAAGTGACGACTCGTCGTTCGAAGGTCCTGATCTCAGCTGTCGGTGCTCTCTCCATTCCCAAAGAATGTGGTATTCCTGGTTCTTCAGACTTTGAAGGGCGAATGTTTCATACAGCCAAATGGGATCATTCCTTCGATTGGAAAGACAAGGAAGTAGTGATCATTGGTGAGTTTGCCCCAGAAACACTGGCCTAAGTTACTGATTGGAATAGGAAATGGGTGCAGCGCAACTCAATTCCTCCCTGTCATAAGCTCCGGAGACGGGGCCGTGAAGAAAGCAACCCAGTTCGCAAGACAAGCGCACTGGCTTGCAGAACGTCCCAATCCAACCTACTCGGCCACTTTCAAATGGGCCATGAGATGGATCCCCTTCGCTATGCGCTTATACCGTGCATGGCTATACTACCTGAAGGAACGAGACTTTGCAGGCTTCAGAGTTGCCGAAGGTCTTCACATGAGGAACCAATGGGCCAGAGATACTACTGACTATATCCGGAGGACAGCACCCGCCAAGTATCTAGACTTTCTGATCCCAAAAACCGAGGTTGGGTGCAAGCGAAGGGTCAATGACACTGACTACCTTGCCTGTTTACATCAGGATAACGTCGAGCTTGTATATGATGATCCGATCCAGAAGATTGAAGCGAAAGGCGTACGAACATCTTCTGGAAGGTTAGTAACTGCCGATGCCATTGTCCTCGCGCATGGCTTCGAGACCCAGAAACCATTATATCCTATGAAGATATTTGGAAAGGATGGTGTCAGCATCAACGAGCATGTAAGTATTTTCTCCACCGCTTCCCATCAATCGTGGTCTACAGCTCGCTAACAACAAACAGTGGAACCAAGTCAGTGAAGGTTCGGCGTCTTCATACTTCGGAACATGCCTTTCGGAATTCCCCAACTTCTTCATCATGATGGGCCCAAACACCCTAAGTGGTCATCTATCAGTTATCTACACCACAGAATGCCAGATCAACTACACAATGAGACTTCTCAGACCAATTCTCACAGGAAAGGCAGACATCGTTGAGGTTACTGCCGAAGCTGAGAAGAAGGACATAGACAGGGTTCAAGAGAAGGCTAAACGCCTTGTTTGGGCGACAGGGTGCACATCTTGGTTTATTGATGAAAAGACGAATAGGAACACAATCATGTTCCCAGACTGGCAGTTCAAGTTCTGGTTGCGGAGCGTCTTTGTGGCATGGAATGATTTGGAATATAGAAGTGTCAGCACTAGCAAGCCGGTCAAGACGTCACGAGCCACGTTGTCGCTTCTTGCCGTGGGAGGCTTAGTAGGTTTAGGGTCATTTTACCTTCAAATCTTGAAGCCATAGCTGCGCACTGGAAGACCAAATGTTGTGGAGAAGACGTTCAAAAAGAGGCTTCACAGACAGAGACATATTTGAGAGAGTAATTCATTCATTCTTGATGTTCAACTTGCTATATAATCATGCAAAAACCCACGATATGCCATAATGCTAAGCGCGTTCAATTTTAACTTTACACTACCCCAATGATTACATCATCCATCTAAAGACGAGGAATCGTCTTGGTAGCGCAGCAAGAAGAGGGAGCCTCCTCTTCCTTCTTACCGAAAGCATCCTTAGATGCAGCATCGACGCAGAGAGCCGAAGGAGGAACCCAGAGACCAGGGTTCTTCTGGAAGAAATTTGAGGCGCGAAGCATGACGCTGACGGGCTCAGCGGGCATCACGGGGAAGTCCTCAGTGCGGGGGAAGTGAGTGAGACCGAACTGGATATAGCAGACGATATCAGTGTTCTCAATGGGCTCATCGCGGGCTACCCAGTCGAGAATGGTGCTGTTGTGAGGGTGGTTCTCGACACCGGTGGACTGGCAGACGTAGTCACCAGCGGGGAAGATCTCGTAGTCCTTGTAGGGAGTAACCCAGAGACTCTTGCGAGCAAAGGCAGCACGGTTATACACGACACTGCCGGGCTTGGCGAGGAGACCGGGGCAGTTGTTGTTGAGGATCTTGTAGGCTACGGGCTTCTTGGCGGATGGGTTGATACTGTTGGGGTTGGTGATGGCCCATGATCGACTTGTCTCGTGGCAGTAGTTCACAGCGGCCTCCTTAGCTGTTCGGAGAGGAGTGTTCTTGCAGTAGAAACCGTTGCCATAGGGGTTCTCGGGAGATCCAACCTCTGCCTCTGAAGGTAGAGCGTCGTTCTGCACGATGGAGTTGTTGGGTCCGTCGATCTCGGGGTCAACACGGAGGGAGAAGATGTGCTGGTGGTTGTGAGCGTTGATGGTGGGCGCGACTTCGGTTCCGTAGGGAGCGGCTGTCTCGCTGGGGTGCATGCAGTAGGTGTTGAGCATGCCGGTCAGCTTGATCTCAAGCTTGTAGGTACCGTCGAGGGTGAAGGTATGGTAGAAGCCGTATTCGTAGTTGGCGGCGGTGATGATTTGAGAGATGATGAGCTTGCGATCACGGGCGGAGATGACGGTGCCGTCACGGTAATCGGTGTGCTTGTACAGAAGACCGTTGTCTTCCTCGTGAATGCAGATGGCGTTCTTGATGATGGCGGGATCACCCTCGCCCGTAGCCATTACGGCATCGAGGTAGTGGATGGCGCCCTTGCAATCACATCCCAGCTTCAGAGAGTTGGTCATGAGACCGGTACCATACTCACCGACGTCAAAAGCGTGCTTCCTGTGGTGAGGGGGTTCGGGATTACCGTAGGGAACGACCATCTCGACGACACTGATACGGTTGAAGAGAGTGCGCTCGCGGTGCTCATGCTGATCCTCCATGCGGACATCAGACAGAACAATACCTTCACGGTAGTTGAATCCGATGTGCATCTTGTAGCCAGCCCAAGAAATCTCATTTCCTCGCATGCGGAAAGAAACGCCCTGGGGCTGGGTGATGTTGATGGGCTTGAGAGTGCCATCAATGTAGTTCTCGCCGATAAACTCGGGCATGTAGTTGTGCGAGGTCAGAGGAACCTTTGTTCGCTCACCGTTGACGTAGCGGATATCAACAGTGAGAACCTCCTCCGTCTCAGTATCGACCACGACGGAGAAATCCAGCGGGTGCGCATACTGGTTATCGTTGGGCGAAGCGCGATAATACACCAGACCCTGCTGGAGACGGCGCTCGTAGCCCCAACGCTGATCAACGCCAATCGCCCAAGCATCGATGTAGATCTTGGACATGTCGTCGATGCCAACGTCCTTGCAGGCCTGGATGACACGGGGGTCGGCGCGAGCAACGCGCTCGCAGACGTCAAGATCCTCGAGGGTCAGAGTAGGACCGACCTCAGAGACGTCCTTCCAGAGCTCGACCTTGCCGTCGGCGATGTTGGCGACGACCTCGGAGACTTGGCCATTGCCCTTTTCGATGACGATGGCGAAAGCGCGACGAGAAGGTCGGGGACCAGTTCGGGCGCGGAAAGCAGCATATTCTGCCTTGAGAGGCTCACGGAGAGTGAGACAGTTGAACTTTAGAGACTTGGGCTTGGCATAATCACGGATGATTTTTGCGGCGGCGCGAATCTCATCAATCGATAGCGGATCTATAATTGTTAGGGTGATTCAATTGGGGAAACATTCAAAAGGAAAACATACCGAGAGGATGTAAATGTTGAGAATTTGAGAGGTCGGGAGCGGCGTCGTTGGCTTCTTCCCGAAAGATGGTGTAGCCGGCGATGGATGAGGTGTCTGCAATCATGGTGAACGTTGTCTGGGCTGAGCGACTGTGCCATACGGTGGATGATCAAGTAACTGTATAAGTGTCCAAGGTATTGACTTGGAGGTAGCAAGGTTGGAGAAGAACTGTAGCTTAATTGGTAGTTTACTGTAAAGAGAAAAGGAAAAAGAAGATATTGCCAAGAGGATACAGAGCTTCTTATAGAGAGAGGGACAAGAACAGTAAAAGAAAAGAAAAGCAAGGCGGATTAGAAGAGAGACACGGGCTGGTGTGGCGCCCGCTCCGACTGTCCTCTCCGCTGCATCTCCACTGAGCGGGAATCCGCTGAGACGCTTTCTTTGGCTGGTGTAAGACAGACACTACCTACAGAAGCAAAGATGCTGACTACAGTTGCATGTGCAGTGGAAATGGAAACACAAGCGAGATCTAGATTGCGACAAGGGTATCTATCTCTACCGAAAACTGCTACAGAATTGCATTCTCTTGATCCTGGTTCTCTGTCATGCCAAGCCATCTCCGGCAGTTCAACGCGCCGCCCCAAAACTCACTTGATCTCCTCGAAACGGGCATAACAGTGAACGTTTTCTTACAGGTCCACAAATTACTGTATCTGTCTGCTATCTAGCATAACTAAACGGTTGGGGGAGATCGCACAGCAAAGCAAAGCACGAGGCTCAATCATCTGACCCCCCGCGATCCAAAGTTCCAAACCTCCCCCTCATCGAGACTTCTAACCGCTTTCAGCATCTGATTCTCAGCTTTGTGCCCATGCTCTACGCTAAACCGCTTACAGGCAACATTTTGCAGCTTTGCCCAGCGACCGATAAGAATGTCGTCTCCCCCAAGATAACCTAACAGAAACAGGTGATCCTCCTTTCTTCATCCCCCTTGATTACGTTTCTCTTGGGATGTTACCGGCCCGGTCGACAAAGCAACGCGTTATTCCTGACGGGGAAGTAATCGCACAATACGCTGCAATTCATCACGTAATGGAAACCTCGTCGTCCTCTCGCCTCACACGATGCATCGATGTTCCCCATGGGGTACCGGTACATCGCATTTCCCCGCAAACCACCTTCCCAAACCATTGGAATGATCGCTAAACTTGCCGGGTTGTCATGTCAGAATATCGGCGGCGTTTGTCCTGTTTGCATCACTGGGCTTTTTAACTCACAAGTGATGGCAGACGCCGTCGCTCAAAGGGCGTTAGGAGGGCAGTATGACGGGGGCGAGAGATAACAGTGCGTCCCCGCTTACCAAAAATGAGCCTTATCTCTGGGCTACTAACCCCAACAGGTTTTATGTTCAGTGCTGAAGAACCCCTACAATCAGCCACCAGCACAGTCATACAGTACTATCAATCCATCATTGCCCGTAGAGCGACCCCGACTTATCGCACGATAAGTTACCTTGATACCAAGCACCTACCAATTCCAATCCAGTGTGTGCCCGTCGTAATGTAAAAAAAAAAGTCTCCTTACCAAAAAGACGCTGGTCCGTTCCCCGTAGCAAATTTGGATATAAGCTCGCCACGCGCATTTGCTTTTTTTACTTCCCATTTCATACAACACATTGCAATTGACCTCTCTCTCTCTCTGAGTTACATCGCATTCTTGCTAAGGCTGCCCGTCGCCTTTTTTTCCCCTCTCTCCCCCCTTTACGTCATTGACTCTCATTTCTTCTCTCGACGAGGTCATCGTCAGACGCGGCCATGACCAACGACGTCGAGACAAACTCAAACTCTGCGCTCAAGCGCCCAGATACCAGCAACCAAGCCATCCGCGATGCAGAAGATCTCGCAAACTTTGGCCATGACCAGAGTCTCACGCGAAAATTCAGCATGTGGAGCATGTTTGCCCTGGCCTTCTCGGTCCTCGGTACCTGGTCCACGTTCGCGCAGGGGATCGACAGCGGCTTGACCAGCGGAGGCCCAATCGCCATCCTCTGGGGCCTGGTCCTCGTCTTTGTCTGCAATATCTGTGTTGCTGTGTCGCTGGGTGAGATGTGTAGTAGTATGCCCACGGCGCTCGGCCAGGCGTACTGGATCTCGCGACTGTGGCCGACAAAGGCTGGGCGATTCTGCTCGTATCTTTGTGCGTGGATCAACATGACTGGCTGGATCACTATATCGGCGTCGCAGATTGCTTTCATGGGAGAGTTTATGCTCAAGATGAAGGTTCTCTTTCAGCCGGACTGGGCTGGTGCGGATAAGGGATGGGTTCTATTCCTCGTCTACCTCGGCGTTACTCTATTTATGACTCTATTCAACATCGTGGCTTGTCGAAAGGACATCGTTCTTCCCTGGTTCAACAACTTCGTTGGTGTTTCCTTCGCCAGTCTTTTCTTCATCATCAGCTTGGCCATGCTCATCTCCGTTGGAACCAAGGACAACCTCCACTATCAGCCTGCCAGCTTCGTCTTTGGACAGTGGATCAACCAGACTGGCTGGCCCGATGGTGTCACCTGGTTCTTAGGCCTTATCCAAGCCGCCTACGGTCTTACGGCCTTCGATGCTGCTATCCACATGGTCGAAGAAATTCCCTTGCCGCGAAAGAACGTCCCCCGTGTTATCTGGCTCTCGGTAACTCTCGGCGCCATCACTGGTTTCATCTTCATGGTCGTCTGTCTCTTCTGCATCGTGGATATGAGCATCGTCACTGATCCTACGACCGGTCTTGCTTTTATGGATCTCCTCAAGCAGACTGTCGGTCTTCAGGGCGGAACTGTCCTTCTGACACTGTTCATTGTGAACGGTGTCGGACAGGGTATTGGAATCGTTACGACCGCTTCGCGTTTGACTTGGGGTTTTGCTCGAGACGGCGGTCTTCCTTGGAGTAGCTACTTTGCAAAGGTCGACGATTTCTGGAGGGTTCCTGTTCGTGCACTTTGGCTTCAGGGCGGTGTCATGGCTCTCATCGGAGTTCTCTACACTTTCGCCTCAACAGTCTTGGAAGCTATTCTAAGCGTCAGCACAATCGCGCTCACAGTATCCTACGGCATGCCCATTCTGACTCTCCTCCTCGTCGGCCGAGACAAGCTCCCACCGGGAGAGTTCTCCCTCGGACGATTTGGTTCAGTCATCAACTGTGTCAGTGTAGTCTACTGTGCCGTCACCACCGTTTTCTTCTTCTTCCCGGGCGCACCGAACCCATCAGTTTCAGACATGAACTACGCCATTGCTGTTTTCGGCATCATGCTTGTCATCACGCTGGTATTCTGGGTCGTCAAGGGACGTATCACTTATCTGGAGACCGAGGAGGCGCAGGGAAACATCATCTATGCGCAGCGCGCGGAGCGGGCTAACTATGTTGATGTCGATGTCCGAACCAAGACGGATACGGAAGCTCGTCGAGATTCTAAGACCGGAGGGCCTAGTGCTTCCTGATTGGTTGGGAGGACCGGCATTGCGAGACTTGGTGTGAAGATGGAACAGATACACGTAGTTGTAGTTGAAGTTTAGAATCAATGCAAGAAGGCACTTGCGCATGGGAAATCCCGTTCTATTTAATTGCACTGTATCTTTGGTCTATCTTATTACCATAAACGGTATAGTCGATCTCAAATGACAGGAAACGTTGATTTAGGAAGCATATTTGCATTTTTTAGGGCAAATCATACGAGATGTCCATTCATATCACCCCTGGATCATGCATCAAGGGTCCCATGGCACGGCAAATGATCAACCGCTTGCAACTCCAGCAGCTGAATGCATTTCCTTACCCCGATTCTGCTTAAATCGCTTGCAAAACGACTGCCCGATGCGGAAGCGAGAAACGTCTCTCCTTATCGGTCTAGGGTGTCCAGGGTATCCTGCCTGGATATCCACACCGGGCCGGAGGACACTATACCGAGAATGGGCAATACTTTTCAACTTTTTGGCCTGGGGAATCGGAACCCACGTTGATAGGTTCCGCTGTTATACGGCACTGATATCGAGTGACGTTGGTGAATGACTATAGGTATACAAGGATAGCTTATCCTCAGCTGATTTCCCCAGATATCTTCTGTCGAATCGAATCATCATCCATCCAAAATGAGTCTAGACGTTCAACTTACTGCCCCCAATGGGCGAACCTACAAGCAGCCTACTGGTCTGTTCATCAACAACGAGTTTGTTCGATCCTCAAACGGCAACAAAATCACGTCAATAAACCCAACGTAAGACCAAGAACCCACTGCAAAGAGAATCACCACTAATAATAACAGAAACGAACAGGAAATCACATCCGTCTACGCCGGATCAGCCGAAGATGTCGACAAAGCCGTCCGTGCTGCTCGTCGCGCCCTTCGCAATCCCGCCTGGCGAGATCTCCCCGCTACAGAGCGCGGCAAGCTCCTGAACCGACTGGCCGAGCTTGTTGAAGAGAACCGAGATATTCTCGCTACGATTGAAACATGGGATAACGGAAAGCCTTACACTGTCTCGTTCAATGAGGACTTGACTGAGGTGGCTGAGACGTTAAGATACTATGCTGGCTTTGCGGATAAGGTGTTTGGACAGGTCATTGAGACCACTGGTGATAAGTTTGGATATACCATTCGCGAACCTATTGGTGTCTGCGGGCAGATTATTCCGTAAGTGCACCTCGAACCAAGTAGTCTAGAGGTCTCCTTGACTAACAGCTTTGATAGATGGAACTATCCCCTTGCTATGGCAGCTTGGAAGCTCGGCCCTGCCCTCGCCTGCGGTAACGCCGTAGTCCTCAAGCCCGCCGAGCAAACACCCCTGTCAATCCTCTACTTCGCCAACCTCGTCGTCAAGGCCGGCTTTCCTCCCGGTGTTGTCAACATCGTCAACGGTCTTGGAACCGTCGCCGGTGCAGCCCTCGCTTCTCACATGGACGTTGATAAGATTGCTTTTACTGGCTCTACCGCAACAGCTAAGACCATCATGAAGATGGCTAGCAGTAACCTAAAGAATATTACTTTAGAGACTGGTGGCAAGAGTCCCCTTATCGTCTTCGATGATGCTGATATCGACTTGGCTGTTTATTGGGCCCATGTTGGTATCATGTCCAACCAGGGTCAAATCTGCACTGCCACAAGTCGCATTCTTGTTCAAGAGGGAATCTATGATAAGTTCCTCGCTGCGTTCAGAGCGCAAGTCAAGAACATCTCCAAGGTCGGCGACCCCTTTGACGAAAAGACCTTCCAAGGCCCCCAAGTCACAAAGGCTCAATACGATCGTATTCTCTCTTTCGTCGAAGTCGGCAAGAAAGAAGGTGCCAAACTTGAGCTCGGAGGCCAGCCATTCAAGAAGGTCGGCGATGGTAAGGGCTACTTTATCGAACCTACAGTCTTCACTGGCGTTTCCCCCAAGATGCGGGTTTTCCAGGAAGAGGTTTTCGGACCGTTTGTGGTGGTTGGCAAGTTTAGTTCTGAAGAAGAAGCTATCAACTTAGCCAACGATACTCAGTATGGCCTTGGAAGTGCCTTGTTTACCACAAACTTGACGAGGGCGCATCAGGTAGCCAAGAGGATTGAAGCTGGTATGGTCTGGGTCAACTCAAGTAATGATAGCGACTGGAGAATTCCATTTGGTGGAGTGAAGCAGAGTGGTATTGGAAGGGAGCTGGGAGAGGCTGGTCTTGCGGCTTATTCGAATATCAAGGCTGTGCATGTTAACATTGCAGCGAAGTTGTAAGGTAGATTGATTTACAAGATAGTCTATCTAGCTGTACTAAAAGGATCATGGAGAAACATAATTTGGAGATCATCCAGCGAGTTTCTTGAAAACATCGACGGGAACACCCCGACGTATACTCCAAATCGTGTCATGGTCCGCTGCCTCGATGGTCTTGGTATTGTAGGTAATGACTTGCTCAACCTCTTCTCCCTTGAAACAACTGTCCAGCCATTTCGGACCATCCGTTCCCGGCGCTCCAATCATAGAATCCTCTTCAGCGTAGTAGACATCCACGGTCAATTTCTTACCAGCTCCCTTCAAAGCCTGTACCAACTTCGGCACCAAGTCATCATAGTCAAGCCAATCGCCCCATCCTGGTACTCCCTCTGTCTTCTGCATCAAGAAAACCGACTCGTCACCAAAACCACGAATACTCTCTGCGTGCACAAGTTTGAACAAGAATGGTTCCAAGGATTCTTCGAAGAGAGCATCGGCCTTGGTATCCTCAGCGCCGCCTTCTACATTCTTCTTCTTGGATAGACCAAACATTTGGCTCATGCCGGCGGACGTCGCGACAACTGGACCGAGGGTGCCGTTGACGAAGCCGATCAACTTGTCTGCTTGTGCTAGCATGCTAGCGGGTAGGGATTGCGTTACGGACATCGAGAGGAGATGTGAGTGAGATGGAAGAATCCAGGGAGCCCCAACGGCAAGGTAAGGTCTTTCTGGGTGGAGAATCTCTGGGTGATGCATGAGCATGCCAAGAGCGTAGACGGTTCCTCCACTGTGGCAAGCAAGAGATACGTGCTTGATTCCAAGATGCTTGAGTAGAGCCAGAGTCATTTCTTTGAACGTTAGTTATCTGTTGGCTTCGCCCCGGTGAGTGGTGACTTACTTCGACACATGGCTGGTCTCTTTTCCACCTTGACAGGATCTGTCCCACCAAAACCCGGCCGATCCATAACGACGATGCGAACACGGTACTTTTTGGCTAGTTCATCTTTCGCACAGTGAAAAATCCTCGATGCACACAATGGCGCAAAGAAGAGTAGAACATTCTCATCAGCGGCGTTGTGGTAGCCGTAGTCAGAGTATTTCACCTGGAGACTGCCATGATCATCCGATGGATCCGCTGGAAGTTGGAAAGTTTGGGAAAAGCGAGGGTCTTTGAGAAAAGCCTCAGGATCTTTGACTTCTGCTGCGTTCGTCATTGTTACTTGGACGTGTATGCACTCTTTTTCTCCAATTGACGGTTTCTTGGCAGGTTGAGAATAAAGAATGAGTGAACAGTGAGTGATACGAGACATGGGCCAACACGTCACGTGGAACCTTGAAGGCCTGTCACAGGCTGAATTGGCGGTGGATAAGAGGGGTAATAGCTGCATCAATCGATAACAATCTATTTGGATCGATATGAAGGATTGAAGGATGAGTCTGTAGATCAACATCCTTCTCACATCATTTCTAGCCATTTCACCATATTCTGCCTCCCCGAATTTTCCAAGTCTTTCTTCCAGTGTTGCTTGGCCTTTCGGTTCAATAATCCCGCCGGAGATCCTTGACTCGCCAAAACCTCAAGCATCTCATGGTTACCCTGTTCCATAGCAATTCTCATCGCTTTCCGAACATTCTTGCGCTTCTTATGCGCTCCAGCCTTGAATAAAAGTCTCACCATCTCCAGATTCCCTCTTTTGACCGCGATGGGCAGAGCTACATCCACTATTTTTTCGCCATTAATTATGTCGGCAACAACATCGGGCTCTTCATCCTTCAGATCCTCAATGCTTCTTGTTGGACCTAATGAATAGCCCAGTTCTATGAGTCTTCGAACGATGGGTAGACTGCCGTCCAATACAGCGCGTTGAAGTCTTCTCAAGCCCCAAGATGCCAGGGTGTCTGCCCCAGACGATAAACCCTTTGTCCACCAGACGCCTTCATCCTCACTGTAACCTTCCAATATAGCATCGTAAACCAAGTTGAAAACTTCAAGATTGGTCGTTGTCTCTAGCATTTTGCTCAACTGGATACCAGCAGGCGATCTTGAAGAAAGACCAGTTCGTCCGTTCATCCATAGCATATCCGCAATTGATGGTGCTATAAACCGGTATCTCGCAAGAGGCCGACCTGACTCAATAGCGAGGCGAAGAAACTCGATCTGATCGGGAAGAGCGACTTCAGTGATGATGTCCATCTTATATATGTCAAGTTCGCGGTCTCTGTCGGAAACACTCTTCAACAAGAGGGTGACGCATTCCATCTCGCCCAACTGGACAGCAAGCTTGACTGGGTTCGCAAGCCTCATAAGAGACGTCCCACATTGCGGCGGCATGAAGCCAAGCTGATTGTCTACTATGCGGCCAGCCTGAGGAATGGGTGTCTGGAACGATGCTAATACTTTAGGTAGGCCATCTACCGTTAAAAGTGGCTTATAGTGGAAGGGACAAAGGATCGGATCCTCGTTGGAAAGTGTATTTTCGAGAAGAGTGTGGTCGCTCAGGTATACAGCCATTGCTGCTAGAGCGTCGCGGAAAACTGCACAAGATTCATCTATTTGAAGCTCTGTCGCATCGAATGCCCGGGATTCGTTCTTGGTGTAGAAATCGGGATGAGAGTAGATGTATCCGTGCTTGACCGCTACTTCGCAAACTATGCGTACCATATCTTCCAACTCTATTTGTGGAAATGTTTGTTGTGTGCATTGGTAGATATTTGCTGCGACTCTCAACAGTAGAATATGGTCTCGAGTTGGCGGTTTCGATCTGATTCTGCCCAGTGTCCTGGCTGTCAGGAACATGATCCAGAAATCGTCGCTAGGAACTACTGAAGAGTTGGAAGTGAATAGCTCTTTCTCAGAGAAAATATCATCCTCCGATGGCTCTTGGTCGCCCTCTGGAAGCGATGGAGACAACGGTCTGTCCAGATCCGGCGTCTCGGGCTCAGAGTTGGTATCATGGTCGTCGGAAACATTCTCTAGAAGAGGTGGATACGATGAACGGCGGTCATAATCTACCGTGTGGTAGAATATAGTTTGCTTTCGTATAGGGTCCCAGTATCCAACATCATCCAGCATGTTGGACTCGAGGATGGCCTCGATCGTCATGAGGTTGAAGGCTTTGCTGATGCGGCATAATTTCAGCATTTCGGCGAGAGAAAGCGACACCGTGCATTTCTCAATGATGTGAAGCCATATCTCAGCTGGAAAACAAGTCGGTAGGTACTCCGGATCACTCATGATTTATTATTCTTTTGGATCATGTAGTTCGTATGTTAG
Organism: Fusarium mundagurra; assembly: GCA_013396205.1. NCBI lineage: Eukaryota > Fungi > Ascomycota > Sordariomycetes > Hypocreales > Nectriaceae > Fusarium > Fusarium mundagurra. The sequence continues at coordinate 35,737 of JAAOAN010000274.1, read as the reverse complement.
ATTGACAAATTGATGTGAGGCGAGAATCGTCAAAGATAATGGATGCTGACAGTGCATTTACTGCACATCCGCGGGGAAGGGCCCACTAAAATGTAGTGGCTCGACAAGCGTTGCATGGGTACAGCTTCTTCTCAATTGCCTACTCCGTATAAGGATAACAATCCATATGGCAATTGAGGATAGTTGGAAACGAGACTTGGACATCTGAACAAGGTACACATCATTCAGATAAACGCCGACAGTTATCACGTTGATACCTCATCCTATGGAGCTTTGGTTAACTTACTTCCCCCACGCTTTGTCTCCATGGTGGCGTATCGAGAGCGACGCTGATTCGCAATGACAAGCCAGGAGAAGGCGGCAAGGCATTATTGATGCCCGAGAGACTCTTTCACTGTTGCAATATCATCACAATCAATGCAAATCTTGCAAACACTGCAGAAACTTGTCTCAACTTTGCAATTTTATTGTACTAGGATGAGTTCGGTCACAATGGAATGCCTCAAACTGAGCCCCGAATCAGTTGCCTCACTTGATGCCATGAATGAGGCTGAGCTGCGTGCTTTCATAGGACAGGGAAACTCATCCGACACTGGCCATGAAGAGAGCTTAAAAATCCGCGTCTATGCATGCTGCCTTTTGTTCGAGATGTCTAGCTCTGACAATGTCTTGGAACAAGGTATTCTTTGGACTAAAAGAGGGATCGTCGCTTCATCTCCGAATAAGCAGGCTCTCTATGAGTGGCTCGATGTTCTCGCGACGCTTTTGGTTATTTTACACCACTCCCAACAACAAGCTGGAAAAATCGTCGAGACGTGAGTTACAGTCTACTTTCCGATGAGAACATAGTTGCGACGCCAAAAGATTGTTAACAGCATGATATTTAGGCCCAGCCGTAACGCCATTCTCAAGGACATTGATCTCCGGATGGGGCTCCTCAAGAACCAAGCAGCCAGATCGATGATGAGATTTGAACAGAGCCACCTCATGGAAGATTTAAATTTGGCCATCGCTATTGTGGAATACTTGATACCCATGATAGACCTTAGTAAGTCATAAGATTGCAAAACAACCTCGGTGTTATGCTTCATAAGCGATATCAGAGAACTGGAGCGCTAGAGGATCTGAGCCGAGCTATTGACGCGATGAAAGTCGCCATCAGTCTTACCCCCGGCGATAGCCCTGATCTTGCTGACCGTTTCAACAATCTTGGGCTCTGGCTCAGTACTCGATCTGAAAGGACATATCTGGTGGGAGACCTGGACTCTGCCGTCGAGGCCGCCAAGAAAGCCGTGCAATTGACACCTGAGAATCACCAGCACTATGCTGGATATCTCAATAACCTGGCCGACAGTCATGGCAAGCGGTTCCAACGAACAGGCACAGTTGATGATATTAATCGTGCAATCGAGGCGGCATCAAGAGCGGTGAAGTCTACATCACAAAAGCACACCGGCTTCTTGAATAGCCTAGGCGTATGGCTTTGTGCCCGGTTCGAGATATCGAGAGAACTCATGGACCTGGATCATTCCATTGAAGCAGCACGTCATGCAGTAAACATCACGCCCCCGAGCCATCCGGATCGCTCTGCATTCCTGGATACCCTGGGAACCAGCCTCAGTCGGAAATTCGAGAGAACCGATTCAGTAAGGGATCTAAACGAAGCGTTAGATATCTTTACTCAGGCTATGGAAGCAACGCCTCGCAATACACTGGACTTTGCATCCGCTTTGAACAACCTGGGAATCTGTCACGGCATGCGATTTGAGAGGACGGGCTCGATTGCAGACCTGGACTATGCCATTGAGAGAACGCACGAGTCAGTGGTCAGCACTCCTCGCGGTCATCCGCAGCTACCCAACCGTCTAAATAGTCTTGGGAATCAACTGAGGGCGCGTTTCCAAAGGACTGGAGCGATGCAGGATTTGGAACACGCCATTGATGCTGCCGAGAAAGCCATCAAAATCGTATCGAAGACTCACCCTCATTATCCTACGTATCTGAGTAGCTTGGCAAATAAGTTAAGCTTCCGCTTTGAACGGACAGGCGAAGTATACCATCTTGATCGCGCTATCGAGATGATTGACGAAGCCATACAAGGCCCTCTGGTTTCTCATGATGGCCTCGCTGCCTACTATAGTAACCTTGGCTCATTACTTCGCACACGCTTCGAGAAGGTTGGAAGAGAAAGCGATATTTCTCGCGCTATCGAAGCTTGCAACAAGGCGGTTGATCTGACAGCTCCCGATCATCCTGATGTCTACTCCTATGTCAATACCCTTGGCAATACGTATGGTAGCCGCTTCAACAAGACGAATTCCTTAGATGATCTAAATTGCTGCATCGAGAATATCACCAAGGCAGTCGAATCAATGCCCCAGGATCATCCCGATCGTTCAGCCATGATAAATAATCTCGGGAACTGGCTTGATAAGCGATTCCAGGTGACCAAATCTGCCATAGATCGGGACAGTCAAATCTATTGGTTTACTCAGGCATGGCAATCCAAAGCAGCAGCCCCATCTCAGAGGATACGAGCAGCTGGTTCTGCTGCTTACGTATACATACAGCGAGAGGAGTGGGAGAGGGCTAGTACATTGCTGCGTGAAGCGGTGTTGCTTCTCCCGAAAGTGAGCCCACGGTTTCTATCTCCTACAGACAAACAGAGCTTGCTTTCGAGTCTGTCTGGTTTGACATCTATGGCTGCCGCTGCCGCCCTCAGTGCCAACAAACAACCTTATGAGGCCCTTCGCCTCTTGGAGCTTGGGAGAGGCCTAATTTCGGGATTCGTTATGGACATTCGCACAGATGTCTCTGAGCTGGCATCGGAGAACCCAGAATTAGCGAAGGAGTTTAACCGTCTTCGAAATGAGATGGATCAGTTGCAAAGTGGAATTGATGTATCAACCAAAGAAGACGACTTGGTAACTTGGCAGCGAAAGCAAGAAAGATTTCGGAAAGCTGATGAAGAATTCGATGAGCTTCTTAAAGCGGTCCGTGGAAAGTCGGGCTTTGAAACCTTTCTTCTACCGCCAACCGAAGCAGAGCTGATGGAAGCAGCTACTCCGGATCCGGTCATCGTTATCAATGTCAGCTTTTACAGATGTGACGCATTCATCATCGAGCGTACTGGAATCAGAACAATCGAGTTACCTGATTTGTCGCAGAACAAGCTTCGCGTATGGGCGAGCTTCCCATCAGCCAGATCTGAGCTTGGATCTCGATTAGAGTGGCTCTGGGATTCTCTATGCCATCCGTGTTTGGATGCCCTTGGTCTCAAATCTCCTGTATTGGATGACAGCTGGCCCCATATCTGGTGGCTTCCGACTGATGCCCTCAGTTGTATACCAATTCACGCTGCTGGGTGCTATAAGCTAGGGTCCACAGAGACAGTCTTGGATAGGACCATGTCATCATATGTCTTGACGATAAAGTCACTGCTTTATGGGAGAAAGCGGAAAATTGCCTCTGCCAGTGAATCACGAAGAAAGTCTGCACTTCTTCTGGCCATGCGTAACACACCAGGTAGTGGGAGACTACCATTCGCTGAAGACGAAGTCAATATGGTGAAGCAGTTTTGTCCACAGCTCGACCTCGAGCCAGGTACTCCCAGGCCATTGAAGGAGGGAGTCCTCGCATCCCTGGAGACCTGCAATGTATTTCATTTTGCAGGCCATGGACGCTTAAACCAGGCGGAACCGTCGAAAAGCTGTTTATGTCTTGAAGACTGGGTAACCAACTCCCTCACAGTGCAGGATATCCGTGGAAAGAACCTAGAAAGCACTCAACCATTTCTCGCATACCTCTCCGCTTGCCGAACGGGAACCAACATGAAGTCAAGATTGTCAGACGAGGGAATCCATCTCGTCGGTGCGTTCCATTTGACTGGCTTTAGACATGTCATTGGAACATTATGGGAAGTATCAGATAAGCATTGTGTTGATGTTGCTGAAGTATTTTATGAAACTCTGCGTGATGAATGAATGGCCGATCTGTCTGTGTGCAGAGGCTTACACCGAGCACTGAGAAAGTTGAGAGATAAAGAGCGAGTCAAAGGCAAGGATATCAGAGATATCACGGCGGTAAGCGAGGAGGAAGATCAACCAGATCTCGGTGACACGAACTGGATGCCTTACGTTCATTTTGGATGCTAGTTATTATGTTGGTGAATAAGTATTCCTGGAATATAACAGGAATAGGTGGCTCAACTATGAGAGCTTCTTGAGTTTATCTTGTTGAGTAGCCAGTTCATTTCTTTGGTAGATCTAACCGTACGATTGAACTATCTGTAAGGGAAGTAACCACGTTCCTTTAAAGTAAACCCGGCCTCCAATCTAAGCCTCTGGATGTTCCTTAAGCCACTGCTCCATGCTGGTAGGAGTCACCTTACTTGCCCATCTCTCACTATCAACAGGATCAATAACAGCCTTGCCATTCAAGAACGCTATTCCATAAGCCAAGTCGATGTACTTGTCCGCGTGCAAAGGACCGATGTTCTCCCTAGCCTGTTGCAGCATCACTTGGAGTTCAGCCTTACCGCCAAAGCACTGCTTCTTCATCTCATAGCCGCGAACTTTGCCGTAAATATCAGCGAGCTCAGGCATAGTGCAATGAGACGACTCGACATAGTAAACACCACGCTTGATAATATCCTGATCATTTATGGTGAGCAGTGTATACTTTGCCAAGTCATCGAGAGTAGTAAATGACATCCTCTCTTCGCCAGTGCCGAAGTAAACAACACTGCGAGCCTCGGCGTTGACCAGACTGGGACGCCCTGCATTTTTGATATGAATGAGCGAGTAATCCAAGATGGCGCCTGTAAAACCATAGATTGGTTTCAAGCTGGACGACAGCTCGGCAAGGCGTTTGAAAGCGATATAAGCGTCGTATGTCTCGTGATCGCCGAGCGCGAGCTTAGTCCAATCAAAGTTCCAAGAAGCGGCATGGAAAACCTTGAACAGATCATTAGTGTTGATACAATGCTTATTGACGCGGGGTTTACCTTGACACCTGCTTTCTCAGCTTCCAGCAAAAGAGCCAGTTGACCTGCTCCAATGATGCTTGGCACTGGAGGTAGAGCAGCGATAACGGTATCAACTCCCTTGACGGCTTTCGCAAGGTAAGACTTATCAAGAAAGTCGGGACATGCGACGAAGCTCTCGAGTTTAGATGCAATATCGGCATTGAGTTTATCAGGGTTCCTGCTCAATCCGCGGATCTGATAGCCTTCTTCCAGTGCATAGCGAGCAAGGGTCTGGCCGACCATGCCGGTGATGCCTGCAATTAGAATGAGCATGCTGAATCAATTGATAAAGATAATAGGAGTTGTTTGAATGAAGAAGACAATGTTCCCAGTCTCTGGCAGGTGATGGCTACTTTATAATTCGTCATTGTTTACGAAATCCTGGAATGCCCACAATTGGCAGGTGATCGTTTCCCTGATCGGAGTTGGAGTTAAGGACTTACGGGTTTACGCCGCATAGCCAAGTCCTCGTGCCTTAAGCATGCAGCCACCATGAGATCCTTCTCACCCTTGACCTTACTTAGTTCTGTCATCGTCTAGCTCCGTGGGTACTTTATCAAGCCAGGATTTCGAAAGCATGCGAGCCATGTCGCCAGCGGAACATGAAGTGCGATAGAGCAACAGCTGCTGATTTCGAAAAAACCTGTCATGCGTACCTATCGTCCCAAAGCATGCAACAGATTTTGCAAAACGGGTAAAATTGTATGGGAGGAGATATCCAACCCCAAGCGCTCCAGGGGATTCGAGCATGTGTGCGGCCGCTATCACAGGCTGAGTTAAATTGGACATTCAACCTATATTAGAGTTTTTGTGATAGAAATGAATACGGTTAATCATTTGGCTAGCCCAAGAAAGTCTTCTATTTATTCCACTTTAGGGGTAAGTTAACTGGGTCCTTCCCTGGAAAAAGCTTTGTAAGGGCGTCAGGTATAGTAGGCTGCTCCTGGCCCTCCTGATATACATAACCAAGAACAATCACAGGCTCATCCACCCCATTGCTTCCCTCTCTGATTGCAATAGCTCCTCTCCAATCCTGTTCTTCTATTGGTATATGCTCCGTCTTTCTCTTCACGTTTGCCCAAGCGGCATCGAATCCCCTCATTACAGGATTTTCGCCACCAACTTCCAATGGCTTAGTAAGGTTGCCGATCTTCCCGAGGGATTCCGCGACATATCCTCGTATATACTGAATTACCATATTTTAGCAACAGGACCGGTGCTTTGCACCAAGCATTTAGAAAAAGGCAGACTTACATGTGTCATGTTTAATTCGGATGTTGCTGGTTGGTAGAGAAATACACAACTTGAAAAAGAGAGCTATTCCTGGGAAGTTAACTGAGAAAAGGAGAAGGAGCTTAGTGGAAAAAGTTGAAAGACTCTCAGATATGTATATCATGACAAATCTGCTCTTTACTCCCCCGCCTTGTAAATTTCAGCAAGTATTCCACGTGATCCTATCAAGCTACTAACTTATCCTATCTTAGCCAAGATTTTAATTGCCGCTGTGGCGCTACTCGTCACAGCTGAAAATAGTGGCCGTGACATTTAACTGGTGCTTATTTGGGTTTCCCTACATACAATTGAAACATGCATAGCAATAGTGTCATTAATCGCAACACTTTTAGTACCAATGACACAAATCCACTTCTACGTCGAGTAAATGCTGATACTCACCCTAAATGCCAAAGGAATGTCTATGATGTATCACTTTCTTCATGTCAACTCGTAGCTGATTGCATGTTATTGTTCCCTGCGCCAGGTGGCTTGTTCCTGTCCGAGCGATATGCATTAAAGTCTCGATTATTAGCCTCTAGAACGGTCCAAACGAATGATCCTCGTACGATAACCCTTCTACCGGCCACAAAAGATCTACATCTGCTTCGTATCAGGGTCTAGATTTCCCGGCCGTTACGGATTGGCCATATTTCTTCACCGCAAGACTATTCGTAGTGCCTCACCGGCCCTCCTACGGCCGCCCATTCGCATTCAGCCAGCCACATCGGACTTCAGAGTCTGCCTAGCTTCCCAATATCTGGGTCGGAATGAAGCAGCAGACAGCCTCCGTGCTATGTCGGTCTTCAGGGCGACAAGTGAAACTTTGCCGAGCTTCCTACCATGCATTATGATGTATAAATAAAGGATGGAGACGCCCTCGTTCTTTTATTCCGTATTCTTTGATTTGTATCAAATCAGGCTACTTGGTGTCGGCACTCCTCTTTCATAAAATAAGACGCAAATGGCGGACCGGCGGCGCGAGTTGGTATGTATTACCTTCCTTCTTCCAGCCTAATCAGTTCCTCGACTCATTTGTACCACCGTTTGCAGGCTCCGCGTCTTACGGCTATTGCAACTACAGCAACAGTCGAGTGGTGGTGGTACCCGCTTTGGAATAGCCAGCTGGGAGTGTATATACAGGACTATAACATCAACCGGGACCTCTGTATCGCACAGGAGCCTTCTATCATAGCAAAAATCGAGGGCAAGAATCAATATGTGTTTCCAGACTTTATGGTTTTCGAAGCCTTACAGGGCGGTGGAAGAATATTCAAACTGGTAGTGGAGTGCAAGAGCGCCGCACACACGGGCGGTATCGGGCAAGCTGTGCTGGAGGCTGAATGGTATGTGGAACGAGCATACAACCAAACCAACAGCCCTAATCAGAACTTCAATGAGATATACTGTGTCGCGACAGCTGGGGATCAGTGGCGGTACACTAAGTTCTCAAGGTCGACAGATGGAAAGAGGTGGCCAAACGATGGTTGGTCTAACACATTTGGTACAAACACAGAGTTCTATCCGAACATAACACTCTAGCTAAACTACTCAATACATCCTATAGTAGTTCATAAGAAGTTCACGTCTCTTATGAAAACAATGATAGAACTTGTTTCTCAAGAAGCTAAATCTTGCTTTCAGTACATTATCTACCCGTTTCATGCTGCTTTCCTTGAAAAGAACCTAATATAGATATTATAGGGCTTTGGTATAAAGAAAGTTGGAACACCTAGAGAATGACCAGCATATTCTGAAAGAGAATAGAACTACCTACCTACAGTTTTCCGGCTGGTTAGCGATGCCGTCGAAGGAAATATATATCGGCCACTTGGTTGTAGAACGGAAGATTCATCCTCCCTTGCAACTGTTGACCCGCATCGGAACTCCGAACAAGTCCGTGAAAGATCCGGATTGTCGCCCTTAGACAACAAGATTGATATGCCTACCATCTCTATAGCTGATGGTGCGGATTATATGTTTTCGAGTTTCTTGGATCTCTTGCCTTTGGATCCTTCAGTCGTGCTCACGGCCGAAGATGGGACTGATATGGAGGAATAAGCCTGATACCAAGACATAACAGAGCTTTCTAGCCAAAACGAATCAGAACTAGGCATTACGTCTAGGCTTTTGGGTAATCCAGTATTTGCCTAAAATGTTCCAACTCAAAATGTCTTTGGTCTGATCTTACCTTTGCATGGAGGCTGTGCACTTTAACAGGCCCTGACCATATCACTGCTCCCACTGAAGTCATTCAACTATGCCTTTGAGGCTCAGAATCACTTTTTGGCTCCCGAAAGGCTAAGTTTCTGTATCAAATCTTATAACTATTTCGGCCAGTTGAATCAAGGCAAAAGCGAGTTTCGTTCTCTTACACGTCTGGGTTGCCTGAAGCGAGAACCCTAACTTTATATCAGCGCCCTTGTACACCAGCGGCCTTACAGGCAGATCCCTCTCTTTGGAGACATGACCTGTCAATACAGCTGCGGTTGTCTACCTGAACCGACTTGGCGCGGGGTTCAAGACCTCTCAGGGCCTACAGGAATATTCCACGCCTTAGCCGAGGCTCTTGTCCGCTTCTCAATAGGCTGTGCAGTCATTTGTAGTAGGCTCGGGTCACTGCAAAGATTCGTCACTCTCTCGGTTGGGAAACCTACGCGCTCTCGAGCAGGCAACTCGCTCCCCTTCATATACGCACAATTCGCACAAAACTTAATACGTTACTGAAGGCAAAACCCCCTCATTGCCCTCCAATTATATATATGGCCACGTTGTCACCCTCCATTGTAAACAAAACATAAAAAGAAACCCCAAGGAGATCGACAAAATGAACACCAGCCTGTATCAAAATCTCTCAACTCCTCCTTTCGAATTTCTAGCCAACAATTCGGCGCAGCTCGCAAGAATCGACCACTTTCATCACATACGTGCATTCCAAAAGGAGATTATAACCATCCTCTCCATCTTTGGCACTGCAAGGTTTCTCAAATGGGCTCTCGGTGCATCCTTCTTCTTCCACACATACTGCCTTCATCGCAGTAAAATTCATCGCTATAACCACGTTTCCCTCGACGGTTCGGCCGCATGGGCTCTAGTGACGGGAGCTTCTGGTGGAATCGGATACGAGATTGTGCGAGAGCTCGCAAGGAACGGATTCAATGTTGTGCTCCATGGTCGGGTCGAACAGGAGTTGCTAGCTGCCATGATGCAGGTACACGATGAGTTCCCTGACCGGAATTTTAAAATGCTCGTCGCCGATCCAACTGCGCTTGGGAGCAGGAGCTTCTTCTACAGACAGAGCTACGGGAATTGGAAAATGGAACGTAAACTTGACCTCGAGACTATAAAGAACGAGCTGTCCAAGCTTAACTTGACAGTCTTGGTTAACTGTGCCAATGCAGAAGCCAGACACACAGACCTTAAACAGATCCTCGATGAAGATGAAAAGTCCATCTGGAAACACGTCAACTCTGACGCTCTTTATCCAACACAACTCTTTCGCGCCCTTCTGCCGACCCTAATTGGTAACACCCCGTCTCTCATCATAAACGTCACCTCCCTAAGTGACAAAGGCATCCCACTGAAAATCGCAACCTCGGCAAGCCGATCGTTCCTTTCTAGAATGACCCAATCCTCGGCTCTGGAAATGAAACTCGAGGGCTACGACGTTGAAGCCTTGTGTGTACGGGTGTCGCGACGTATGGGTCAAACGGACAGCACTCTTGCTAGAGCAATCATTGCGAGAGTCGGTAGTCGCCGGAGCGTTGTTGTTGGTCACTGGTATCAGTTTCTCTACAAACGCCTGATCGATTCGCTTCCTGGATGGCTATGGGACTGGTGCATCATACACTATATTCGTGGGAAGAGAGATAACACATCCAAGGGAAGTTGAACATTTTCTTTTCCTTCATAGCCCCTTACCTATTCTTCAATCACAGTTGCGGCTGCTATGCCAGCATAGCTGTCTTCCTCATGCAAGATGTCTACCTTGCTACTATCTCCGCCACTTTCCTTAAATTCTTCCCCCAGTTATTTATTGTGATATCGCCTGAAGTTGATCGTTGATGGTAACTGATTTGGCTGTAGTTTATCTGATTGAACAGTCATACCTTGGTGACATGTTAGAGCAATCTTTCTTTTCTTCACCAGCATCATAGTTCATTTTTTTTTCCCCCATCGTTATTGTTTCTTTCATCTGACCTTTGTAGTTAAGCACAATTCTCAAGTCTCACGCGATAATGAGCAGGGCCAAAAAAAGAAGCCTTTTATCACGAGTAGATGTGAATAGCCTGACTACTTGATTATCAAGGCGCCGTAAAACAATGCGGGCCTCCGGAGAGCGACTGCAGTTGATGAAAATTCTGAAGCTGCGTAAGCCTTGATGGCGATTGGCGAAAAGTTGCTGATTATGCGCTGTCATGCATACGCAAAATGCATGATTGAGCCCTGAAAATCAGTACAGTCATGCACGGTCCACCAATGTATTTTCCCTGGCACTGATGGGACTGTAATCGTATTGAGATCGTGGCTCGTGGGTAAATACATAAGAAAAGACCTGGTCTATGACGATCCATATAAAAAACTGTAAACAAAAGTCGTCTTGTCCCTCATCTAGGCGTGAGACTTTCTGCGGGTATCATCATCAACAGCAGAGGGAGTCTTGGGGCCACTAAAGCTAAACATGTCCAAGAACGAGCTCCGTCTCTCACCCTGGCCCTGGCCCTGGTCGAGCGACTCACGTCTGCTGCCGGCGGGCGAAGCCTTCTTGGCGGCTCCCCAAAAGTCCATGATGGAGCTCCTCCTCTGCTCGAGGGGCTTGGGCGGGGTGCAGACCATGATCTGCAGCTCGAGGTTCTCAATGTCGTTGTCGGTCTCGACCTTTGTGCGGCCGCAGTTGGAGAAGCTGGTGCCCGAGTAGAAGACGTAGCCGCTGAAGGGGCTGGCGAGGGCTGCAACGACGGCGCCCTTGTGACGCGCTACCTGCAGGGTTTGCTTGGAGAGCGTCTTGGCGTACCCTTGGCGCTTGTGGTGAGGATGCGTGATGACGGCATGGAGGAACATAACTTGGTCGTAGCGGGCGAGGTACGTCTGCTGTGTCTGCGTGATGCCTGATTGCAATGCGGCAATTCTCTTTGCCGTCTTGCTCTCCCCGTTGCTGGGGTCTTCCGACAGACCGAGCACTGTAGAAATAAGGTTAGCGAATTTGGTCTCACTAAACGAGCAGAAATGTGGTACCTACCTCGCTGGATCTGCTCAGTGACGCCCTTCCCATCGTCCTCGTTCTGGTGAAGCGACTGGATGATGGCAAGGGAGACAGGGTCGTGAGTCTTGGGAGCATCGACTACGTAGCAATGCCAATTTTTGCTGTTGTCGTCAATGATCCTCTTGAGAACCGTCTCGACATGATTTGAGGCGGCTTCTGAACGGCCTGCTGAGGGGTAGCAGTACAGCCAGACAGAATCATTTGACAACCCGCTGAGGATAATCTCCTTCAACGCGGGGATGTCTTGTTGCGTAGCGATACGGACGCCCATAACTGGTAGTCAATACAAGTAATAAAATAATAAGAGTAGTTATTGTTCGAGTTCAAGTTTGGTTGGAATAAAAGAAACACCAAAAAGTCAAGACAGTGAAAAAGGCTTGAGGATCAGCCAGCTTTCATAGTCGGTATAAATTTTTCACCCGCCGCCCGGCAGTAAAAAAATGGAAGATCCCAAGTGGGCTGGGCTGGGCTGGCCTTCAAAAGTTAGAGCCACGCAACGTCACACGCAAAGTGACTTCTGATCATGAGCCGATGCCAAGCCAAGCAACATGAGATCATAGCGGTGTCTGTCCAAGCCAAGTATTGGCCCTCCAACACGACGAGGCGCTGGCGGCCTCTCCTCCTCCCCACAGCGATCGCCTCATAGCGCAAGGTCCGCCAAGTCTGGCAATTCCGCCTTAGCCGTGTGTCATTTAAACATTTTAAGCTTAATCGACAAGGTTAATCAACGCCTGATGCTCATGTTTTGATGCTCATCGTATGAGGAAAATTGTTGGTATCAGGTATAAATATGAGATGATGTCTCTTGGTACTGAAGTGGGAAAAGCAAATGGTTATCGAGATTCGAGCGCCGAGATACAGGGATCTTCTTGTGATCTGATGAGGAGATGGATTTTCGGAATGAATGCAACCTACGACACTCGGCATGCAGTACAACCTGTGCCTGGTTTTGCTCTTATCGTATGTACAGCGCCTTTGTCGCTTGTCGGCGCTGTACAGGTCAGCAGTCGACAATACCGGGAACAGCCGAGGCATTAACGTGCGCTGCAACGCTCACTACTGGAAGGGTTCAGATCATCTCTCGTTCGAGGCAAGGCCCAACCATCATGTCATAGTTAGTAATACTTGTTTCCCGACATGTGACTTTTAATACCCAATCCTGAAGCATGTGCGACAAAAGATACTGTCTATTCGCCAACGTTTTCGCACTGGAAACTGGAGCGTTTATGGCGGAAGCCTTTGAACTCTTGATATGCACCCCGCAACAGCATTGCGGGGAGAAATAGCTAAGCACGGCACTACCCATCCCCAGACCAAGAGACAGATACCCGATAAATACTATTTCTTAGCCTTCTCAACTTGTGGGGGTTTGTTCTTATTTAAGAAGTCGGGTGATAAGGAAGGCACCGTGATTGGTTCGTGATAGCTTCGAGGTCTAGGCATGACGGATGTTGAACCACTTGGGGCAATCGTGAGGCGGACCGCTGAGCTGATGCGATATCCGCCTCAGCACAGAGTCGCAAAACAACAACTGCTATTGAACTAATCAGATGTGAAGTGGATTTCAGCTTCATTCCCGTTGTATCTAGAGAATTCCTGCTTACGCTTCTGTCGGCCTATTGCCAGCACAAAGAGCGTCGCAGGTCTCTTGGCGGAGTCACGAGTCAATCGAACCACTCTCCACATGGAGCTTCGTCACGCGGACAGGTTTCGAGTATGATAGTTACCAATTATTTTCATTATCACGATCATACTAAACGTTTCTCTCCATTAAATTCGGATATTTCATACGCACTCAACGTCAGCCCATCTACAGCGTATAAACATACTCTGTTCCGCACTGCCACTTCTCAGCAAGGAGCCTTGTTTCACTGCCACTCAGAGTACCCTCATGCTGAATATCATGCTCCCTCGCCTTCTCCAGCTTCTTGTTCCTTCGAGCCAGGAAGAATCTGAGAATAGTCGCCATAGCAATGCAGAGACCGCTGAATGCTACGTTCGCAACATTCGCCTGCCAATATCGCGGGCCTTGAGACGAAGGGTAGAAGTAAGATGCATAGATAGACGCAAAATTAGAACCAGCATTGACAACAGCGTATGAGATAGCTCGCTTTGTCGATGGACGTGGTAAAGAGGAGGACACCCAAGACAAGATGCATCCAAAGGATCCGTAGACTGACATCATCATGAACGTCGAGATGTATCGAGCAGCCGTGTTGAGAGTAACAGCTGAGATGATGAACCCAATACTGCAAAATATCTGCGGCCAAACGACATGTAGCCATCGCTCGTTAACACGATCGCTATGCCAAGAGTTGGTAATACCCAGCGCCGCAGCAAACACATACGGTGGTGCAGAGAGCAGAAGAGTTATAGTCGAGCTGTAGCCCAGCGTCTTGACAATGGTAGGGAAGAAATTCGTAAAGGCTGCTGCTGTGTTGAGACCAAGCTGCATGATCCAGATCATGTAAAGCGCAGGATCAGTGAACGCCATTCTAGCACCCTCCCAAGCAGATACATCGGCTCGGTCATCCTCCTTACTGGCATCTTCAGCCATACGAAGCACTGCAATGCGGCGTTCTTCGTCACTGAGCCAGGCCGTTGTTGCTGGGTAATCTGGTACGACAAAGTATGTGACTATGGCTGCGGGATAAGTGGCACAGCCCTCGATGATGACTGGACGGTTGTTAGTCGGGGTATATAAGGTAAGAGATGAGGACATACAGAGCCATCGCCAGTTGGCTAAGCCAGCTTTGCCGTCCATGCCAGCTATTATGGCACTTCCTAGAAGACCGCCAAATGCACCAGCCATCTGACCAGCTGCGTAAAGAACCGAGATACGAACTGCGAGTTCTTTCTTTGTGTACCACGAACTAAACAAGAACAAAGCACCAGCTAGTTGAATCAGTTACAGCTCTATCGTTGCAACGGCTAACTTACGAAAGAACGGTGCCTCTACGAAACCAAGGATAAATCTCAACGCGATCATCCCATGATAACTCTGCACAGCACCGGTGCAAGCACTCACAGTGGCCCAGCAGACCATGATACAGGGCTATCAAGACCTATCAGCACGACGATGCGTCACAAATACCTGACTCGGAAACATACCAGAAAGATCGACGGTCGCATCTTGTTTAGGATCATGTTGGTGGGTACCTGGGTCAGGATGTAACCCACGAAAAAGATGCTGATGATGGTGTTATATTGCTCGGCCACAAGACCGATGTCTTCTTCAAAATTACCGAGACGGGCTGTGGCGATGTTATTGCGGTCGAGATAGTTGAGGATGTCTTTGAAGAATATGTTAGCTCTTGTTGATACGATCAAGTGAGGCGGTACTTACAGAGAAGCATCATTAGTGGCATCATTCGCTTATCGATTCTTCGAACGAGAGCTTTTTCCTTGACGTCGCGATTCTCGATGTGAGCTGTCTCTCCACCGAGAGTCTCCAGGTGGAGTTCCTCGCCTGTCTCTTTGACATCAGCCATGATGATAGACAACCGGTAAAAAAGAAAAATGATCACAAAATTACACTCATCAACTACGAAATTGAGAGACCTTTTCAGGCGTATTTATTAACGCCATCAATCTGCCCAGACTAGCCATCGCATTTCTTGCCGAGATTTCTACGACCAGAACCTGGGGTACGGGGGAGATAGTCTGGGGAAACTAAGACGAGCGGGGAAATGAACCTTGCAACGTAACCCCATGAATCATGTAGATCTTCGACTCGAACCAATCCAAGAACATTCCGAGCCGTTATCCGATGAGTGAGATGCGCTAGAAGGGACGTTTATTGTGTGTAGCCGAGCCGACGAGATGAACGACTTGTATTGGTCATGGTCATGTAGCAATGGCGACATCCGACCTGCATGGGAGGAGATAGTGGGAAGTAAGACGCGGGGAACATGGAGAGCTCGGAGCGAATATCGATGTTGATCCACTGATTAATAGTGTGTTCTTGTGTTGACATCTTTTATATAGTGTCTTTGACAAAAACACAGGAAGACTCTCTTTAGCACCATACCCAAGCCTTCAAACATTGTCTCTTGAGATCTCATCATGCCTTCAGCCGACAAGCCTATAATCCTCCACATCGGAGACCCAATCAAGTACAACCACGATCTCTACAAGCAACTCGAGTCAAAATTCACCATCATCCGCCCTTCAGCGGAAGAACGTCAACGCGGTCCTTTCCTCGAAGCTCTTCGCCAGAAGAAATGGGGCGATTTCCAAGCCGTCATGCGACCCTTTTGGATCACAGGTGGTGAAATGGGGCGCTGGGACAAAGAGCTAATTCCACTCTTGCCCAAGTCCATGAAGGTCTACGCATCAGCTGGTGCTGGATATGACTGGGCTGATGTTGACATCATGGCTGAACACGGTATCCTTTATTGTAACGGGGCAGCTGCTTCGACGGAGGCTGTTTCTGACATGGCGCTTTACCATATAATTTCTGTGTTTAGGAATATGCAGTGGAGTAATATGGCTGCGAGAGGCAGTGAAGAGGAGTTTCGAGATGCTCATGCTCACACGCAACTTACAGCATTCAACCCCCGCGGTCACACCCTGGGGATAATTGGTCTTGGCAATATTGGGTATCAGATCGCTCTCAAGACTTACAAGGCTCTTGGTATGCGTATTGCATATTACGATCCGTTTCCTAAATCCCCAGAGCAAGAAGCAGCTATCGAAGCAACAAACTACCCCAAACTAGAAGACATGCTCGCCGTCGCCGACTGCATCGTGTTAGCTGCCCCCGGAGCAGGCGGGAAGAAGATCCTCGGCCGGGAAGAGATAGCCAAGATGAAGAAAGGATCGCGACTTGTTAATGTTGCGCGCGGGAGTTTGGTAGACGAAGAAGCTGTGGCTGACGCTATGGATTCTGGACACTTGTTTGCAGTGGGCTTGGACGTTTTCGAGGATGAACCGAGACCGAATCCGAGGTTGCAGAAGATGAGGAATGCTACTTTGACGTGTCATACTGCTGGTGGTGCACTTGATACGTCGATTGGGTTTGAGAGGTTGGCTATGGAGAATGTTATGGCGGTTCTGGAGGGTAAAGATGCTGTTACGCCAGTAAACAAGCATCTATTCAAGTAGAATAAATACAAGGAGCTAAGTCTGTAACTATCTTACCTAAATACTGCTAGGTAGATACTATAAGGTTAAACTACTCCTCGACCTAATCCTTCTTCTCCATCCAAGGAATGCAAGCCTCGTAGATAGCCTTGAAACCAGGATATACAGCACAACGCTGAAAGATCTCCTCATCAATAGTTCTCGCCGATTGGAGCGAAGCAGCGATGAAGAAATCAGTGTAAGTCGGTTTCTCACCCAACAAAAATGGCCCCTTGTCCTTGTTCGTCAACATCAAATCACTCAGCTCACTCATCTTGTCCGCAACAGCTTGCCAGGTATTCTCCTCTTTCTCTGGGTCCATCAAGTCTTCCAGCTTGCATCCCATTCGGGCTTCATTCTTGGCTCGAAAAAACTCTTGAGCTCGTGGCGACAGGATGAGATTCTCGCGTGGCGTAATAGAGATACGGAACACGGGACCGACGGCGCCGCGGGCCTTGGTTTCAATCTCGCGACCGAGCTTAGAGCTCAGAGGGAGTGGAGGGTCAGGGTAGGTTGATTCGAGAAAATCAGCGATGGGCAATGAGTCCATTATGTATTTGCCGGTGGGGACATGGTGGATTGCTGGGACTGTGTAACGAGTAGAGCCGGAGACATGAGCCTCCAGGCCGCTGGTTTTCGTTAGTCAGTTCATCATGCAAGCGAATCAATGAGTGTATTGATTGAATAGTCGTATAACTCACAGCTCCTTGAGCTTTGGCTCAATATCGGGGAATTCAAGGAAGATAGTCTTGTAAGGAATGTCCTTGTAGTTGAGCATCAAACGAATCTTCCAAACGACAGGGGAGAAGCATGTGTTCTTGATACATGCAACATCATACAAGATAATCTCAGGCTGTCTATCAGTGGCCATTGTGCTGAATCTGGTCCAGGATGCAATTTTGAGAAGCGAGGGGTGAATGATCTTGGCCAGAGATTGAAGGATGGTGTTGCTTAAAAGTGTTGGGAGGAGAGTTGCCTGAAGCTCATCCGCGTTATACCCGGTGGGTTTCAATGCCATTTTCCCCACCTCTACTCCATAAAGATTAGAAGCATTTCTGCCGCTATGAAAATATGGTGGCTACGAACCAGTCAGAACTACCATGTCATCCCGTCCTAGCCGAATCTAATCTTGATGAGGAATAGCCACTAAATTGAGTGCATCGATAACATAGTCATAAACGAATTAAGAGTGTCAAAGGCACTTGACGGAAAGCGCTGCATAGCTATCGCTCTCCCTAATAGAGCAACTTCTATTGAATTCCAAGGCTCTCTTTGAACATCCTGGCTTTTGACATTATCAATATCATAATTTATATAAGAATCGAAAACTGGAGAAACACAGTAATTCTGTGAAAGTCTTTAAGTTCAAAATCACAAGCATCCAGGCAGGATTTTGTTCATCTACTGCGGAAATCACTTCAGAATCGCATCAGGGTGACGCTGAGAATGCAAGTAACAGCCCCATCTTTCTGCCGCTCCTTTAATCCACAAAAGCTCCTTATCATTGGCAGTAATAGCATCAAAGATGTCTTGAGCATCCGACCTGTGTGATAGGGTTGAGAGTTTAAAAGAGGCTTCAGCCCTAAGACACAAAGGCAAAGAGCATCCGACTAATGAGCCGCAAGATCATTGCCAACCTGTAAACATGTACTTCGTACGTTGGAGTTCCTAGCCTAAGGGATAGGAGAGTATTCTTCGAGGTGAAAGACATGCGCCAGTATACCATATGGCCCAGTCCTTTGAGATATTCAAGGTCGATGCTTGCTGCCTGAATGGCAAAAGACTGTTAAGAGATTATTTTATAGTCTGTGGCTTCAAGTCGTAGGAAGAGAGTTGAAAGATATTCATACAAGTCTTGAGTCCCAGTACAGAAAATGCATTGTATATTTGAATGGTTGATATATCATGGCTGTGTGGCACCAAGCTCACAGCTGCTCAAACTCATAATGAACATGTTCACGGAGATCATCGCCACGTCCTCTTACACGACTCAGACATAGACTAACAGGCATCTAAAATAAGAATAAGCAGGCTAATATTCCTCTATCTATATAACTAACAATACAAAAGACTAGGTAATAATATTTTAGACTACAGGTATCAAGCGCTCTCTCTTACAACTTCGCCTTAGGACCACTGCCGTTCTTACGGAACAGCACATCTGACTCAGGATAAGGATCAAACACAATGTCGTTAACAGGGTTGACCTCCGAAGCACGATGGAACAAGTCCTCATAGACCTTGCCATCATAGCGACCAAGGGCACTGTCAAGTTGCCAGTCAGGGAATGACCAAGCATCAACGAGCCTAACAGCGTGAGGTCGGATCTCATCGAGTAGTGAGAGCGTTCGCTTTGTTCGGGCGAGTTGGATTTGGCGGACTGTTGTGGCGGCGCTGGTGAAGAACTCGGAGGCGGAGCTCTGGAGGTTATGCAGAGCGAAGAGCTCGAAGAGCTTGTGCATGATGGCGAGAGTGTTGGGGTCAAGGGACTTCTTGGTGGCTTCGTCTTGGAGAGCTTCGTGGAAGTTCTTGACGACTTGGTACTGAGCGTATGCGGTGGACAGACGCCAGAAGTCGATGAGGAGGCTGTTCCATGATTGCTTCTCCTCATCTCGGTGCTTAAGAGCCTCGAAGGTCAGGAACGACACACGCCATGCGAAAGCATCAACGAGGTCTTGATCGTTGTCGAGGACGTCGAAAGCAGCACCGATGTCCTGTCGGCGAATAAACTCCTTGAAGATACGGGAGATACCGTTATCGGGAGCCTTGCCAGCGAGAACAGCGCGGGCGGACTTGAGGAGGTATCGGGCAACTTGCTGGGTAAGCATGTAGTTGTCACCCTCCCATGTGACAGTAGGGAGATAATCAGCGTACCAGCTGCCAATACCAGAGAAAGCGGAGTAGCCGTGACCACCACAAGCGCGACGGCAGACTTCCAGACCCTCAGCAGCAGTGGTGGAAGCAAAAGCCTTGAGGGAGCAGGAGATGGCGTGAAGATCAGCAAGGTGATCACTGCCGGGGTTGAGTTCCTCAGGACCAGGCTTGCGCTTGGCGTCGCCAGCATCGCGACGTTGAGCCATGCGCTTCTGGTTGGCGTTGTAGAGGTTAATCATAGCACGACCAGTGAAGAACAGCGCGTATGAAGAAGCGAGGAGGGGTAGAAGACGGTGCTGAACCATTGTGTAGTTGAGAACCTGGTTCTCACCAGTCTCGCTAGCATCGGCATCACGATCCTGGAACTGTCGGCGAACAGCGCAGTAACGCGTAGCGATGGTGACACCACGAGCAAGAACGGAACCAGACTGGAAGACGATGGATGATCGGATAAAAGTCAAGGTTCCGTAGATGAGAGCTGGGTTCGAAGGACGAATGTACTTTCCGGTCTCAGGGTCAACGCCAGAGAAGCGGTTCAGCATGTTGACGTGGGGAATCTTGACGTTGTTGAAGAGCAGGAAGCCGTTGTCCATGGTGTTGTAACCGAACTTGGGGCCGATATCTCCAACGTGGATATCGGGGAGAGGCTCATGGGTCTTCATGTCGCGAATGGGGACGACGAAGGGATGAGGACCATAGGGCTTGCCGTTGAGGATGAGCTGCGCGACGACGACAGCGTGGTTGGCGGCCTTGCCCAGAGAACCGATCCACCACTTTGAGGCTGTGAGGTGAGGCGAGTGAATAGTAAAGGTCTTGTCCTCGTGGTTCCAAGTAGCAGTAGTCTCAAGACCTCGAACATTAGAACCGTGACCCAGTTCAGTCTGGGCGTAGCATCCGATGATCTCATAGTTTCTCGCCTTCTCAAGGAAAAGCTTATGCTGCGCCGGTGTACCCTGCTCCTCAAGCGTCTTCAAGAACATAGTAGCATGAAGACCATAAGGCGTAGGCTCACTGATCAGATCATTGGCAGCGTGGTGCTCCTCGTCATTCCAGTTATGCTTAACAGATAATCTCCTCAAAGCCTTAGCTCTCGCAAGCGCAGCCTCGAGTCTATCTGTGCGCCCCCTGAAGTAGTTTTGCTCCTTGTCAAAAACAGGATCAGCCTGCAGAATCTTGAGGATCTTTTCATTCCTCTCGAGGACTTCTTTTGTGAAGAGGAAAGTAGAGAGCTGGTCGACGTTGATGTCAGAGTTGGCGCGTTCTTGGGCCAGAAGCTCTGAACCCTGGGGGCCGGAGGGCTTGAGGGCCTTGACCCAGTCTGGATTTTGCGGAGGCATTGTTGATGTGGATGTGTGGTTTTACCCCGGATTTTGGTGAGAGGGAGGAGAAAAGGTTGATGATGGAATCAGAATGGTTAGATTAAGGGGAGATTGAACTTTATGGGGCGTCGCTCGGTCCAAGCGATGTCGGAAAATCGATGAGGCTAAGACTTGGATACCTCGGCTCGCCTTAAAAAGTGGATCATGACGACGCCGCTATCAGAGGGTGCCTCGGTATGTTGGTCGCTGATACGTGATGAAAGATGTCATGATAAGTTGCAATACTGCATTTTTGTGATATTGATCCTATAAGACTGTCTGTAAGTATTTTCTCATAATTTCTGACACTCCTGTGCTTCAACTCTGCCGCTGTCCTGTCTCCAAAAGATGGCCAAAGATATCGCCGAAGACGGCATAAACTCCGACGGACATTCCCGCATCTTTATTCTTCCTGATCCGATCAGATAAGATAACAAGCCGAGGTTCTGCAAGGGACGGGGTCTGGGGTACGGTAGTTCAGAT
This sequence comes from Fusarium mundagurra, assembly GCA_013396205.1. Lineage (NCBI taxonomy): Eukaryota > Fungi > Ascomycota > Sordariomycetes > Hypocreales > Nectriaceae > Fusarium > Fusarium mundagurra. The sequence continues at coordinate 14,337 of JAAOAN010000274.1, read as the reverse complement.
GGCACATGGGGTTCGATCCAACTTACTCGTGACAGAAAATGGCAGGTGATCAGACCATGACTCTTTAGCTCAGCGCTCTGCATGAGTCCGTTCAACGCCTGAAATATTTCTCGCTGTTCTAGACTCCCGCAAGAGATGGAGAAACTAATTTCCGGTGTTCTAGAACACATTAGCCTTGCCCCTGACTCCGCAGTAAGAACAGCGCTACAGGGTAAGTCGAAGCTTCATGCTCGCTCTCAAACATGAGAGCTGATATCATACAGTGAAGCTAGAACAATACTGGTACTTGGATGAACAACATATGCACATAGAATAGCACAATGGCATATCTCATCTAAAAATCCGGGACAGTCACCTTTGTGTCTATTTATAATATTTCTGGCGAATTCTGACTTAGCATATCAACATTCAATCCGAACCGCACACCAGCAGTACTGAAGAAAGCCTTTCATTTTTTCTTGTTTAGGTAAACCAAACTCTGCTTCGTTTATCTTAACATGATACCGAAGTGACCAGTTCCAAAACGTCTCACTCAGAGAAGAAAGCTGGCACGGCTTACTTTGTCGACTCAAGTGAGCCAGAACGAAACAGGAAATGAACGAGCGAGAGTGAGAGACGCGTAAAATTACATCACAGCGTTACATATCAGAGATGACGTAGCCTCCAAGGCTTTTTCCCAAGCATACCTTTCACAGATTGACACGACGCATTCCGCGGACCAATCTCTAATAAGCTTTCGTATAAATAAATCCACGGCCGTGACAGCCATGATGTGCTACATGGGTCGCCCCACTTGGGTGAACTTAGCGATTTACGAGCATAGCCCTGCAGAGAGAGACGAAGCAGAAGAATCATTTCTTCTTCCATGTCAACGGGAGAAGCATTGAGACCCTGTGACTTAGAGTTAAAGGTCAAATATACTCAGAGACATGACGTACAAGCCCAATTACCCGCGGAAAACTGGCGCTCCGACTGAGTGCAATACAAACTCTCGGTCCGAGTCGGAGGTCAAAGTTCCAAACGTCGAGGGCGTTGTGCCGAATTCCCGGGAGCTGCACCAACAAAAAACATGATTCTAACGTATCCAGTGTGAGCAGCTTGAAACAGAAACCCCCGAGAATACTCGTTTAGACCACGTTATCTCAGCTGAGGCTTGAGTACCTCTTCATAAATGTCATGATGTTATTCTGTTGCCTCGAATCCTTCCAGTGGGGTTGACGCGTCTTAAACTCAATCAACAACGACAAAAAAAGCCACCTTCATAGCCCCCCTATCCCGTCACATAAACCGTGCCGTGCTTAGGCTCCTTCAAAAGGCGCAGCCGTATAACGGTAGCGCCAAAATGGCACTATCGTGACATGAAAAAACCCGCGGCGTTGTTAGGTCCCTAGGTCCAGAACGTGCCTCGACCATTCTCGATCGCTTCTATTGGTGGAAGCGTAAACCTCTCCACTGGAACTAACCTGGTCGGGTAGCACCCGAGGAAATGTGCCTAAGCCACTCTAGAAATCCCTTGAAACTCGGTAGCGCTGTTGAGCTGGTTATAATTATTACCCCGTTGGACCCCTCTTTTTCGTTCCTCGGATTCGAAAGACTGCAGACACTGCGTTCGAGGGATATATCATGGAGTCGAGGCTTACTTACAATGATGCGAGTTCGTCGGAGGAGGTTGTCGTGAGGAGACTTCCTCCTAGGGTCATTTTTATGCGACACATGAGGACCAATTGGCTCAAGTATGCTACGGGTTTGTTGCTCATACTGTAAGTTATTCGCCAAGCATTTTCAGGGTCCTCGCTCATGCGCCTGCAGGTCGATCAGCCAGTTAATCTACATCACCCGTCTCGGCACCGGAATGGTCCGTATACCAAACGATCCCTACGATTTACGATTCGGCCACCTCAGTCACGATAGTCCTGAAATCTGGGACGATAACCATCAATCATTCCTCCGAAGCGCTCGTCCTGTACCGATCCACTCGCACAATGACTACACACGGCATATCCCACTGTTCGAGGCCCTCGGCTCTGGGTGCATCAGCATCGAAGCAGATGTTCATTTACGACATGGCAATCTTTTTGTTGCGCATTCGCGGTTGGGCGTAAACCCTCATCGAACGTTACAGGGATTGTACCTGAAGCCGCTCCAGCGCATGCTCGAAGCGCGGAACGCGGGAGTGAAGAATGATGATTGGCAAGGGTTTTTCGAAATGGCGCCCAAGCAAACCGTCACGCTCCTCGTTGATCTCAAAACAGCTGGCCCGGAAACATTCGATGCGTTGAACGCCGAGCTCCAGCCTTTGAGAGACCTCGGCTACCTGACATATTGGAACGGCACTGAGAGAATCATCCGACCTCTCACTGTAGTCGGAACCGGAAACACTCCCTTCGAGTCCGTTCTAGCCATGAACTCTACACATCGAGATATTTTCTGGGACGCCAAGCTCGAGCGTCTTGTCTCAATGGACGATGACTTCTCAACCAACCCTCCCACATACAAATTCAACCGCTCCAACTCATACTTTGCTTCAACAAGATTCCAGAACGCTATTCTCTACAGATCAAACTTCCAGCGCATACTGGATACACCGCCTTCAAGAGAACTTGACATGTCGTTGACGCAGATTGAGCAAGCCAAAGCTCGTGGTCTGTTGGCGCGGTACTGGGATACTCCCTCAAAACCACCAAATGTGAGAGATATCGCCTGGAGGGTTTTGATAGACAACGGGATCGGAATCCTCAACATGGATGATATGGGGCTTGTGAGAGGGAGGGCTAGAGGTTGGGGTGCTTTGGGTCGTGATTACCTTTGACGTAGCGAAATGTTTTATACCATTTTATGATAGATTATACATCAAATTTCTGATTGTGAAGCTGTTGATCACTGACCCTCAATGTCTTCACCAAAAAACCATCTTCTCTTCAGCGCTGGTCACATACCCCTGCCGCCTCCGCCACTAGCTAACTACTCTGGACCAATTATACGAGCATAAATATGATTGGTAGACAACACTTAACAGCTGCCGAAACCGTAATCCTGCTGTAATCCGTGCGTGGCTGCGCCACGGCCAAACGTCTTCCCGCGGGGCCCTTGTCCGGCCGTCAGCATGAGTGACTTGTCAGCAATCTTACGACTTTCAACATACTCCACTAGCAACATACTCCAATACATCGTTCCCTTTGAGAAGCAATATCTTACTCATATCGTAAAATGTCTCAGAGTCATTTAGAGATTTTTAACCCAGGGGCTAGTGTTGCAGGGCCATCGACGTTCACGCAGTTCCCCTTACTTCCAGCAGAGATACGAGTCTCAATATGGACATGGGCTCTCCGACATCAAAGAATTATCAAAATCTTTCTCCGTTCATACGCCAGCTTTTATGACAACCGTACTAGGAATGGTATCCAGTTTCCTCCGCTAGAACCCGGGGAGGAGGATGAGCCATCCTATTATCCCGTTGTCGCCGGCCGTCGACTCCTCAGCAAACTTCTCAGAGTCAATGCAGAATCTAGAGAGGTAACGCTTTCTTTTCAAAGGGTTCGTCTGCCCTGTTGGTTGACGTACAAAACCAAAAATCGCCTCGCCTCCTGGACTTCTGGAACGATATATATCAACCCTGAATATGATTTTCTTCATATAGAGCAAGACACGATGGCGATAGTTGACTTTGTATGCGACTTGAAGACGAAGCATGATCCACGTAACGTCGGGATCAAAAACCTTGCTCTCTGTCGCAATCAGTTAGGGGGGCGTGCATTCGGCCTTGACGCAATCAGGCCACCCGAAATCGAATCCTCAAAGATGAGGATGTTCAAAGAAATCATCACTGGGCTTGATGAAGTTTGGTTGGTTTATATCCAGCCATCTATTGGGGGGATCATTGGTGGTGAAAATGAGTCGCCAACAATCCGCAAGACGTTCTTCGAAAGGTCATTTCCCATTCACGCTACGCCACACAGCTTCGATCGTATCGGGCTTGATCCTCGCACTGTCGAAAACGATCTGAGCCATCTTCGCGTCCGAAATCCCAAGCGTTTATATGACTCATGGCTTCAAGTCCTAGAAAGGATAGAAGTAATACCACGTGAAGAACAATACCGTATTTTACTTGCCTTCAATCCTCGTCGAACGATTTGTAACCTCAGGGATGCCGAGGATTGGTTGCAATCAGAACATAGTGGCTGGACAACAAAGCCTGAAAGTACGTGGTCTCCTCAAGAACCAAAACTTGAGGGAATTGCAGCTTCGGAAACCACAGAATCTCGGGGTGAAGACATAAGCAAAGCTGTCAGACCGGCTTTTGGCTTTTGGCTTTTCCCGGTCGATGCATTCTGTGATGCGAATAAAACTTCAGAGCCACAGGGTTATATAACTACGTTTGATGTTAGGAAACATCGACCTGAGCTGGCGCTTCTTAGACTGAATGAAGGAGACATAGATCGGAATGTGTCGAAAGAGGTTGATGCTCACCATGAAATCGCCATCGACCTGCGATACTTAGTCCACAAACATAAGGTGGGGCGGCCAACATCACCACCATACAGGAGATCTCGAGCCTATGGTCCGTCGTTTACTTTGGAGGATGCTTGAGTTGGCATGTGATGGAACTCAAACTTTTAGTCTATTCATACGCCACTTTAAGGTCTAAGACTGTCTTTTCGCTTAAGAAGAGAAACATGCACTTTTAAATCTTGGTCTTGATACCGAACCAGTTTCCTGCTAGGACAGCACGTGATGCAAACAAGCAGCCTAGGCCTAGAGCTAGAACTCCCATCAGGAAGCCGCTAAGAGCTTGAGTTCCCATCTTGTCTATCATCGTGCCGCTACTTGGAATAGCAGTAAGTAAAGAAAAGCCGATGACGAAATTCATGGTTCCTGTCAACTAATCAGCGTGGCAATCATTAAAGAAAGCCAAGGATCATACCGTAATATCGGCCGTAGTCTTTTGGCTCACATGTCTTGCCGACACATACTAAAACTGTTAGCAATATTTCTCTTCCCATCATTGGAGATGAATCTTACCTGGAGTGATGGATAAGAATCCCCCTGAGCAGAAACCCCAGATGCCTGTGAACACGTACAGCACGACACTGTTGTCGCCAAAAGGAACAAATAGCGTCCCCATAAAGACCAACGTCAATGCCATCATAAATATCAAAACATGGTAATGGCCTAGCTTGTCACCAATCAAACCGGGAATAACACGACCGAAAGCCGAAGCACCGCCGATGATTGAGACGAGCGTATAACCAGTTTCGGCTGTCAAGCCAGCCTGGATGGCAAAAGTCGGCAACAGGCCACTAATTCCATAAAGAACAAATTGCGTGGCAAAGAACATAACACAGACCAGCGTGAAAGCCACAGACCGGAAGGCAGAGAAGTTGAGAAGGGAGAGACCGCCTTTCTTGGCTATCGGCATGTTGACGAGCTTGACGAGTCGACGGTAAGGAATGAAGCAAATGGTTCCGAGTGTGAAAATACCGAGGATGACGAAGGCCAATATTCTCATCGACCAACTCCACCCAAGCTTTGGGAGCAGTGATCGAAGCATGATGGGAAAGATCACTGTTCCTGTCGATGAGCCAGTGAGGGCTATCCCGATAGCGAAGCCTCGCTTCCGAGAAAAGAGCTTCGCGACCACTGCTACGGGGATAGTTCCAGCGATAGCCGTCGAGAGTCCACCAAAAATTCCAAAGCACAGCATGAAGTGCCAGTACTGCTTACACTCAGCAAGCAGAACAAACATAATAACAATCCCGCCTCCTCCAACAATACTCATAGCGAAAGGACCGCGCTGGTCAAGAAAAGAGCCAACTTGGATGGCGACAAGCATTGATACGAACATGTACATGCCAGGGATCCAACCAATATCTCCAGCTGAATAATCGGAGAGCTGATTGAGCTCAAGGTAAGATTGGAACGTTCCGACAGACTGCATCATGCCTAGACGACGTCAATGACGGAAAATAGGGCTGAAGTGGTGCTGTACTTACCATATGTAGGCATCAGGAACAAAAAGCTTCCCAAGACACATACCCAAGCTGCGAAACTCTTCTCAATGTCTACAACCGCTGATTCGTCGTCCAGCACAGAGGGCGCATTCGTTGTGGCGGTCTGTGGCTCACTCGCCGCCGTCGCTTCGGCAGTCTTTTCCGGTGAAGACATGGTTGCTATCTTCACTTCCTCAACAGCTACACTGTAGTTCCAAGTCAGTAGCTCTTGACAGAAATAGCCAGATGTTGCCAAGGAGAGTTTGGAATTGAGGACTGGAAGAAAAAGACTGATGTCGGATACGCGATCCGACGCCGGGTATTGCACCCCAAAATGTGATTAACCCAAAAAGGTGCATCAGAATCGCAGGTCTCCGCGATCGCACTCCACTTTGGCAGATTCATCATCGGAGGATTACAAATGCATTCCTGGCCAGGGTAAGCGTTTCTGTCATAGGAAGGGCGTTCTTTTCGCGGAGTGCATGAATGTGCCTTGTTAATTGGTAGAGCGGTATTCAGATACGGACGGCAGTCAAATACCTTCATTATTTACAGACCTTTGTGTCTAAGTCTGTATAGATAATTGGCCGACTTTAGTGAAATTCAACAGGCAAGTCAACAATAACTCATATTGAGGAACATAGGATGAATATGTTTATACCTTCTATACCTGCCGAGACTTCCTTGCTGCAATCTATATCATTATCCACTCGGGATTCCATATTCTGCTGGTTATACAACCTGCCTTTACATATAGGAGTTTCATGCATAGTTCTTTGTCTGTTGGTCACACCAATCCCAGAAATCCGCCGCAATTCCACTGCCGCCATCCTCTTTCGTCTTCAAGCTCTGGACAAGATCCTTCCTTGGGTTCGGATGCCATCTTCCCCATGGAATACCATACCTACCACCGTCCTCAAGTTTGATATCTGTGCTGACACCAGCCCAGAGTTCCGAGTAAGCTCCTCGCTTAGGTGGATGTAGGAAGACTTTGTTCGGTACCCTTAGATGCCACGGTACGCGGTCCCAGATATTGGTTGAAAGGTTTCCTGGGTTCTGGCAAATACAAACAATACCATCTGAACGTACACGTCTGTCAAATTCGGAAGCGAGGAACCAATTCCCCGTTTTTGAAATGGTGTAGTTATGTGTCGGGTCTTTGGATTGCTTGCCGGGAGTAAGCTCAGCCAGTGGAATGCCACCAGGAGGGGCCATCATGTCCATTACACCCGAGCCTGTGAAGATGACGCGTATTGAGGGACCAGGGTTACTTCTGGCTGTTTGCTTCAAGACAGGGAGCAAAAGTTTGGTGAGAAGGAATGGTGCCAGGCAGTTGATTCCCATTTGTGGCTCGTATCCTTGGGCAGTGACTTCATCAGCCGGCGCGGCGCTAATACCCGCGTTATTCCATAACACGTCGAGACGAGTCTCCTGCGCAAGGAAGGCTGATGCACAGGCTGCCACAGAGCTAAGATCATTGAGATCAATATGCAGAGTCTTGAGATTTCCAGTGCTCTCTGGGTATGTGGATTTGATAGTCTCGATAACCTTTTGTGCTTTGGTGGGGGACCGGGCTGAAATATAGACTGTGCCTCCTTTAGAGTAGAGCATATTGACCAACTCTAGGCCGACGCCATTAGTTCCACCCGTCACCATAAAGATTTTGCCTTCTAGTGAAGAAACATTGTCTTCTGTAAAAGTAGGTTTTGGTGGGAACAGTTGCGTCCAGGCGGCTTGCATGATGGCAGATTGAGAGATAGTAACAGAACGTCGGGTACGAGTAAAATGATGTTAGGAATCTGCCTTCTTGAATGATTCTTGCGGGAAAGAAAAGTTATTATTCTTTTTATATATGAGCATGTTTCAGCTTACCAATCCAATGCTGTCGTTTCCTTCATGAATTCTGACACCCTGGTCATTCAGACTGTCAGATTGAAGCAGCCGAGAGTATTTGTGGTCAGAATGCACCCCTTGCGTCAGCGCTCTTTCACGCCTGCCACATAATCGACAAAATGATGGAACTGGTTCAACTCATAAGTAATTAATCATTCAGCTTTGCAGAGATGCCAGAGTTAAAGGCATTTCTCCCCGCTGAGACCTCCAAAAGTTAGTCGTCTGAAGTATCCCACTATCCATCAAAAACCACCACCGCTTCGCAAAAGATTCGCCAACCTCCCATCCCATCGGATCCCACGGTACTGTCCCCCATACCTTAAGACTTCCATACTGCATATCACGTGCAAACTCCTCTTCATTGATAATAGAGAGAGACTTGAGGAGTTTGTCCCGCAATGATGCCCAGGGCAGCATGTCCAGGTATGACAGGTGAGGAACACTCTTCTGTAACTGAGTGGGCGCTATAGCAGATGGGAGACTGTCAGCCAGCGCTTTAATGTTGAAGCCTGGTATCTGTTTGCAGTCGAGGTCGAGACGCTGGGCTATGACGGCTAGAGCGGTAGCGGCGGTCAGGTCGGTCAAGATGAGGTAATGGCTATCCATTGTGGGCTGCTCAGTTGTGTATTGGGTATGAAAGAGGTTTACATCAAACATTTCTGTGACAGTTATGTTTGAACCCTCTGTAGATGATTGCCCAGGGCTTGAACCTGCATCTCTTCTCACAAGGGCTCCCGTGTCCTCATTAACCTCATACTGTGCCGCTTGCTTCTGTTTACCGGCAAGCCGTGACCCTGCACTAAAGTCAGTCAAGCCATTATGCCTAAGAGCGTTATCGTACTACATACGCCTAGCTCTTTGGGACAGCCTGTTCTGGATCCGCTTTCTCTGGGCGGGGTCCGGTACAGTAGTCCAATCATCTTCGGTAGATTTCACATATGGCTCCCAGTTGGGCTTCATGGTGGATAAATCGCTTGAGTCTGGGCAAAGTTGGAAGAACGCTAATGTGAAAGAAAAAAGGTGACGAATTCGGTTGAGAAAAGATGACAGAGAGCTGCTGATATTGTCAACTTTCTGACAGTCAGACTTGTCAGATTGCATAACCGAGATGAGCGGTCCAATCACAAGTTGGACTAGTCCATATAGAGTTAGTCATCAATCCTGAAACCAGTCACCGTACCAAGAGGATCGGTTTGCAAAGCTTGAACGCCCAGTATGTTGATAAGTATAGGACCAGGGAAGTTTTCGATAAGTGAGGTAAAAATTCCTAATGCGCCTCTGAACATGGACTGGATCCTACTCATGATCCTCCAAGGCATTGATGAAGCTTCACAACTGAACCCATGATGGCTTTCATGATCTCAATTGGTTCAAGACTAGACAGATCTGCTTTTCCTCCAATCCTTCCGACAACAAGTGGCATTGTAACCAAGTATGTATCCCACCAGTTTTGAAACTGAGCCAAGTTTCATTTGGGGGCTAATGAACCAGCGACAGCAATAAAACGGCTATGGGGGGCATAGTCGTCGGATTAGCTCTGAAAGTACGATACTCCCCATCTCTTCATGAACATGCTCCTCGAAAGCATTTCGTAGAGAATAGGCGGCACGGACATACTTGCCAATATCTTCAGTTTTGAGACCTGGTCTTTTCTTGTTCTCTTCTGCCAGCACCCCTTCGTCATCTTCTGCCTCCTCCTCGTCTTCAGCCCAGTCTCCAACCTGACCCTCCTCTTGAACTTGATGCTTCACAAGCTTGGCTACCTCCACCATGCGCTGACTAATTATGGCTCCTTTTTCAACCAACATTCTAACTATATCACCATAGCCATAACAAATCGCAAATAGCAGCGGACCATGATCATCTGATGGTGTCCGAGCATTGATGTCAATATTGGGCGTCTTGAGAAGTCTGTCGACGCACAAAAGACTTCCATAAGAAGCTGCATAGCAGAGTGGAGTTTGACGAGATCGATCTTCAGCATTGACATCCGCCTCATGTTCGATGAGAATATCAGCTATCTTTAGATTGTTCTCTATACATGCGTAATGCAGTGGCGTGACCCGACCATGGCATCTGGCGTCAACATCTGCCCCTGAACTGAGGAGAACATTCGCAACTTTGGCTTTAGAACGCCGAGTAGCCCAGTGCAAGGCTGTGTAATAACCACCTGAACCAGAATGCTCATAGGTCACATCCAGATTGGCTCCGCACTCAATTATTTTAGACAGTGTTTCTAAGTGCCCGCCGAATGCTGCTAGATGTAATGCAGTCCGACCCTGATGATCCTTTTCGTTTATACTAAGGCGGAGACTGTCGATAACATCCTCGTTACCGTTTTGAGCTGCCAAGTGGATTGGGATCCGTCCGAGGTTATCCGTGGCAAATTGATCCGCGCGCTGCCTAGGATGGTTGATCAAGTCATTGACCATGTGCGCTGTCATTCCGGCAGCTGCGATGTGCAAAGGCGTTGTCCCATCAACCCCTGCCGTTTTCGTACTTGCACCTTGCTTGAGAAGTCTGGCAGCAGCATGGCTTTTGTAGTTCCAGATGGAATAATGTAGTGGCGTCCAACCTCGGCTATCAGAAGCATTAATATCGGCACCCTTGGACAGCAAGCTATCTATCCACTCGGGTGCTTCATAATCTTTCCAGACTGCAACATAGTGAAGTGGATTCCATCCGAGAATGTCCTTAGTTCTAATGTATTGATCTAGTTCGTCTGGTATGTCTCCGAACGCCACTGGTGATTCAGGCCGATTGTCATCAGGCAGACGACTCATTTTAGCTAAGAAAGCATTCCTCGAATCCATAGAGTCAGGACAAGCAACTAGATCGTGTAGCCGTGAAAACCCGCAGTTGCTGATCTCCTTCAGTTGTAGATCACTGTATGTAAGAACGGATGAGGCCTCGCTGATGTCACGCTGCTGTCGCTGATAAAGCATCTGCATATCATTCAGGATCTGCCGGTAGGCTCCGTTGCTGAGTCGGAATGAGAGTTTCTCATGGATCGACTCTGTCTCTGGAAATTGAATCTCCCCACTTTCTGGTATTTTAGGCAATAGCTTTATGGTTCGCATGTACTCAAGCACCATCGCAACCGTTCTTCTAAAGGTGAAGCTATCCTCACGGAAGTTGCTTGCGAAATCCAACAAAGTATTGTATAAATTGTAGGCAGCTTCCCAATTCAGGATTCTTTCTTGCTGTAGTGCTTGGTCAAACACTGTTTCAATAACACAATCTAACTCCCCAAGCCGTGCATAAGCGTGAAGCGGAGGGATGAGAGTGAGGTAGGAATGATTCAAGTCCATGAGACCTGAGCTTCTGATTGACCCTGCTAGTCTAGCAAGGCCGGTGCCACGAAGCCGGATATTGTTCCATTCGCCCGGTATGACTGTTCCAACTGCCTCCATCTCTGAATGTTGATCGATTGGTGCTTTCATCTTGGGAACACTAGCCCATAGAAAGGCTTGAAATATGTGTCTAGCGAAAAGCTGCTCTAAAGTGTCGTTGGACTGGATGCAGAAAAAGTTCGCCGGGGAATGGGTCGGAGGAGCCAACCCACCAGCAGAAGTCTCTTCATCTTCGTCTTCGTCTCCGCTTTCGAACTCGCCAGAATCATGGGCCTGCTCACAATGTTCTTCATCCTCTTCGTGTTCGAATTCGTCTAAACCATCGCTGTTGGCCTGGCCATACTCTTCCCCTTTGTCTGAGTACTCGGCAATTGGTGATACGTAATGGCCTTCACAGTACTTCGTGCCGACAACTCTCCATGCTTCGCCATATCGTTCTCCGATTTGGCTATCTTCGATCTCCTCCGGTTTGGGGGCGTCTGTTGGCAGCCACCAATCGAAAGCCAGCTTCAAAGCTTGTGTATGCTCGCCCAGAAGTATCAGACCACCCCTGATTTGGGAACTCCTTTTGCGAAACCATTCATCATCGTCCCCGATCTTTGACTTTTCGGCAGTAGTTGAGGTTAACTCTCGCTCTTTGTCTATTGAGGCCAGCCACAAGGACAAAACGGAGTCGAGTTCATCTATACGGGCTTTCCATGCTTTCTGCTCCTGATTGTAGTTCAAGTGCAAAGAAACAGGTAAGGTCTTAGAGTTCTCGTCTTTCGCGTGTGCATCAACCTGAATGGTCCAGGTCAAAGTAGGCGAGTCAGTAGCTGCCCACGGGCATAAGGTATTCGCCGTGACTTCAATTGCCTCAACAAGAGAGGTCGCTTCTTTTGAAGCCGGTCCGCGCCATCCAGCTAGATGCGCAAGATGCTTTCGAATTCCCAGAGTCTCTTGGGCCTCATTGTCTCGTCTTTCCACCAAAAGATTATCTGCATTGAGGTTATGACCTTCAGCTGGTGTTTTGACGTTCCCATCACGTAATGGATCGGGATCAGCACCACTTTCAGACCCTCCATCTCCTTTCAACACCACTGTCCAAGTTCTGCATTTGGATAAACCGAAGTCGAATCTGTCCACTTCGTCCATTGGTCCACTTCCTGGACCTAGCTTTGGGTCTCCCAGGGCCAGAGCAAGTCCATCAAGCTCGAACCTGTCTCTCAGCTCTGTGCAATTTATGGGTGCGAGGAAACCTAGACGGACGAAGGCCCGAAGGATTGTCATAATTATGATTGCGATGAGTTGGCCCACAGACGCTGACCAATGCATGGCTCTAAGGCCAATAAACTGGATTATGAATCCAGCTAGACAAACTCCTGTTGCAATGACGGTAAGGTTAAGAGCTGGGTCTGAGTCCAAGTCGGAAGGCGAAGATGCGTCTTCCTTATAATCGGATTGACCGGACGTTAAGTTCGCATCATTGACTGCTGATGATTCACCCCCTCGTCTACGGTTGGATTCTTTCCTCGTATCCCTTTGCGAAGTGGTAACGACCTGTGGACACCGTCGGGGATATAGGGCGAATGATCCGAAGATCTGATCACTCACAGTTTGCTTCTGCTGGAGCCAAATCATCCTCATCTCGCGACCTGGAGCCGGTTTATATCCGTCCTCTGTAGTACTCCGATCGACAACACGGGCACAGAGCAGCATCCCAAAAACGAGGACCAGTGTACCACCGGCTGAAAAGGGAAAATCATACCCGAGAACCTGTTTGTCGTCTTTCTTGAATTTCAGAGTTGGATAGTAGGTGATGAAGCCGAAGTAGACTAATACTCCGAGTTGGAGCAGGATGCCAAAGCTTGCAACCATGTATAAATGACCTCGGTCAACCTTATGATGCCTGTTTAGGGTGATATTTGGGGCGTCCGTTGTGGTGTTCCTTAGAACAATCAGTTCAGACGCTGGAGCAGACTGAGATTGAGCTTCCTGTCCTCGAGATCCAAGGGGTATTGGCGTTGGGACCTCTAGGTCCGTGCTCTTTCGCCGCGACCTAATGCTGCCCCAAAGGTTTCTCATGCCGCCCTGAAAGTAGTGACTGCTGTGATTGCGAGACTTTGGCACTCCGTGGATCAATCTCGAAAGGTTAAAGACGCTGAAGATACCTTTTCTTCGTTTATCTCATTCTTCGTCAGCTTTTAGTAGAACCCAAGAGTGGAGGCACAAACCCTGTTTAATCACCAACTTTTGTTCAATGGCTTCACTCAGCTTCATGAACCTGATGCGTTTGATCGTCCCGCCACTATTCACTGGCGCAAGACAGATAAATTCTGTGACAGGGGCCTTTCCCTGGCACCTGACCACATCCCTCCCGTTCCATAGCTCGCAGGTTTCCTGAGACGTGGATGACATGAGCTCCATCTCTGCGGATGATAGGTTCTCTCTAGACCGGCCTATAATAGCCTTGAGCCAAGCCGGTCCATCAACTCGGATCGCACTAACGATAGTTGTGATGATACCAAGGGGCGCTACTGCTAAGATGATGCAGTCGGCCCAGCCCATGGACTGACTCAGGAATTGCATCGTTACCCGCTCCCCAAATAGCGCAAGTAAGCTTTTCAAAGTCAGTAGCCAGCTCCTATAGAATTCGGAATAAGGACTTACGGAGCAAGGTCAGAGAATAGGTTGTTGCTGAAGTCATCGCCAGAATCCGCCCGGGTGGGAACCGAAAGGAATGCAAAGCATAAAAGATAGCTACCGAGAAACAGCATTTTGAGAAAGTGCTGGACGTCCCGTAGAAGATGCGATGGTGGTGGCTAGGGAGGAAGGCGTTCTGTTAGTGAGGTGCCCCTAGCTGGTCGATACAACGGAAAGCTTCTGTCTAAGTCTAAGACTAGTCTAACTTGACACTGCCAAGTTTAAGCTTGGAGAGCAGAAGAAGGATCAAGACCCTATGATTCTGGAAATGCGGGGTAGTAATTGTAACGGCAGCTTTGAGTTTTGCTTTTCATAAACTGGCGAATCCCTCTTTAAGGAAACTTAATATAATTTTAACTATATTTATTTATACTATATATAACTTTATTAATAGCTATATCTAGAAAATTAAGCTTTTATAT